>RDPX01000031.1:3914339-3938974 GCA_003991215.1 Morbakka virulenta
AACAGGGATGGTTCGAAAGAGACACAAAACGCCAAGAAATGACGAGACGAGCACCTGGTGGTATGACACATAGGAAGGTGTAAAAGAGAGAGGGGAGAGAGGGAGAGGGAGAGAGAGAAAGAGAGAGAGAGAGAGAGAGAGAGAGAGAGAGAGAGAGAGAGAGAGAGAGTAAAGATTATGTTACAAACTGCTATTTTTGCATGACTAACCTTTAAGGAATCAATTGCAAGAACAAGCATTTTGTTCAGTATCCTGATGTTTCGTCTGCCACAAGACCAGTGAAATGAAATCTAGCTCTGAGTCGGAGTGTGTGTGTGTGTGTGTGTGTGTGTGTGAATGTAAGTCCTGGGTCATTTGTTACGACTTGCCTAACAGGAGTAATGATAATTCTAACAGCCAGAGCAGAACCCGGGGAAAAAATGTTGTCATTTGTTGTCAACGTTTACCTTCACACATGAATTCTTTTGCAGTCTTTCTACCTAAGACTCTCCGTTAACTTTTTTTCTTCATATCCAAATATGTACTTCGGAAAGACCATAATTCCAGTAATATACAGTTATGACTGGCCTCGTTTGGTAGTTCCAGTCAAACCATACTATAAACATCAACAGAGGGTGCAGGACACAGTGCAAAATTAGCTTATTAGCTGTTTGGTTTCGAATTAATATTGTTCATATGCAGAACTTTTATAAAAAATGACATTTTTGTAGCTCGTGTGTACCTGCTGGACAAATAAAAATAACATTTATTAAACATGTCATCAAAAATCATTTAAAAGATCTCTGGCATTTAACAATATGTGACAAACATCGCAGTTCCATAGACGAAAGGTAGACAGACGAACTGGTACACACATACTTTAATTATGATATGGATAAAGTGTCATTAGTCTGAACATCCGCATGTAGAAGGATGATGTCAAATGAAACTTCTGTTTTGATCTCTGCAGTCTGGGTTTGTATGAACTTGAACGCATGAGGATTCCTGGAATTTTGGTTGTTGTTTTCTGTATTCCTATACTCTTGATGTTATATGCTATGGATAGTATTTATGAATGGCCACTTACATCTAATGGAGTCTCTATACTCAGCTAACGAATTTGAAGAGAACATAACATTTTAGTTCCAATGAGTCCACGGCTATGCGTGTGTAATAAGCAACAGAATCAATTAGTTTCCCATTTAATACGATTTGCAACTTGCTGGCAAGATGCCAATAGGTATCCATATTTACAGGAAGTGGGGACTTTACACAGAAAACTGTATCTAAAAAAACAATTTATGAAGAAAAACAAATGGGAAATAAAAATTTCACATCAGCCGATTGGATCTGGTGCCTACCCGTTTCCATGGATATACATCATAACCAAGCCATTCGCGCAACATTCTACACCAGATTATTTTTGAAACTAAATCTTGCATTTGCGAGCGTCTTTCTCCAGGCGTTTGTTGAGAACCTCTTCCAGACACAGTATTATTTGTTTGCATCTCAAAAAATTAAGCAACACCTTTAAAACACGTTCAGAGCTCAGTAATAAGACGGGCAGCCTTCAAAGCAAGAAAGCCACCTCACTTTCACTTTCAACGCTGCTCAAAAACAGCTTTCGATGTTAACATTATTTGACCCTATGGACGCATTGGACGTTTTATCAGGTCATGAATCGCAAGCCCTCGGCTGTGTTTGGAGATATATTCCTCAATCGTCAAGCGACTAAAATCGCTAGGCATAGCTCTTTCATACTCATGACAATCCAGACCTACGTGGGGACAGGGATTAAGTTGTTTTGAGTAGCGACACCATAAATACCTTGAATTTTGTTCTATTTCCCTTTAATACTGGAAGCGAGATTTCTTGAAGAGTAAAATGCACAGTGGATCTTATTGCTCTGGTGCACAGATTAAATCGTTGTTTTGATTTTTCTTGTCGTGGTATTGGTTTCCTTGTCCTTAATACTTTTTTCTTT
Organism: Morbakka virulenta; assembly: GCA_003991215.1. Lineage (NCBI taxonomy): Eukaryota > Metazoa > Cnidaria > Cubozoa > Carybdeida > Carukiidae > Morbakka > Morbakka virulenta. Next base: position 3,916,303 of record RDPX01000031.1, read on the forward strand.
ATCAGAAGAGCGATCTTGCGTCCAGCAGTGTTCTGATATTTCAGGCCTCTTTGTGTCACCTTCTTCAACAGCTCTTTTGTGGTTTTCTCCCTTTGACTCAAGGAACATCTTGAAAACGGCAAAAGTCTTTACAATTGTAGTTCATAAACTATTTTGGTTTTCTCTTTAAGTGGGAGTGGTTCTTTGGTGTTTACATTTTTCCTTAAACCAAAATCAATGCAATGAGTTAGTCGACTGACGACATACCTATCGCCAGCATCGGTAAAGGAGGGATCCCAACAAGCTCAAAGCTTGGAAGGGGCGATGGAAGGGGCGAGTTAAAATACGTCGCACATTGTATCACAAAGAGAGTCTACAATTATCAAACATCATATCAGAATCAAACAAAGGGCCGTCGCCAGATATAAAAAAGGCAAACAAATTTTAAGGGCCGTTTCGCGTGCTTCTTGCGTGGCATTGTATTACACAAATCAACTTTCACAACGGTCATAAAAGTGATTAATTATCCTAATTAAATAAAAGTGCATGAGCCCCTATCCAGGCTATCTCCTCATGCTTTGCAATTTTGCGATGCCGAAAAGAAACCATCTGCGTGTTACGACTTATGCTGCCAAAAGCCCGTGGTTCTAGTAAATATTGTAACAATATTCGCAGAGTATCCTATCGTTTTTCTGCATTCAAGTTGAACCAGGGAACAATGTGAAAAAGTGTTATAACTGACTGTTAAAAACCAATATGTGGTGGTAATTTAATACCTGGATGTCCAACATAACAAATTTAAAGCTACAAGCATATTCAGAAACGTACATGACTGTTTTTCCTTCTAAAGTTACCAAGAGAATAAGAGTCAATGGCATTGTTGACTTCGTCCTCATCTGTATCTACGCATGAGGACGTTCAAAAACCAGTTGAAAAAAGGGGGCCATATTAATCTTGGTAAGCAGAGAGGTGTGTTTTAAATGGAGAATCTTTTAAAGCCGACGCAAAAGTATCTGTAATGGGTCAGATCTTTCTAGGATCACAAGGAATGTACACCTAAGCAATCTGTAGTATCAGATACAGTACATAATGGATACAAATGGTCATAAAATGTAAGTTCTTAAAAAAAACCATTTACCTTCTTGCATAGTAAAAGGGTTGCCAGAAGAGATATGTGCATCGTCAATATTTAACGACTGCACAGCGGTGTAACTTTAATTTTAGCTTGCCATGCCAAACAGTAGCTCCGTATCTGTGTGTCTCTCCCATGTCTTTTCACAATGTCTAGTAAAGGTACCATAGTTACACTGTTTGAGACCCAAAATCCAAATGCATTTCATAACCACCAATGCCGCAGTAATATTGTGATCACATACTCTTGGATTGTAAGATAGGCTATTCAAGTCCTGACAGTTCTTTTTGAAGACTACTACCCACCCATATACAACACACTAAATATATTTAAAAATTTTGTTTCTAAAATTTATTATACACCGTTTTTGAGAATACTGAAGAAGGAGCGAGTCAAAATCACATGTTTAGAAGAATTGAGTCCTTTAACAGAAATTTAACAGCTGAATGACAGGGGTTTTGCATCACTAGTACAAGCTTGTACCAGTGATGCAAAATCAATAAAGTCTATTTCTACCAGGATATTGTATGTAGTAAACTCGTCGTCGATTTCCATATCCACTTGGATGAATTAATGTACTGGAGAAAAAGTACAACTCAGTTGTCGAGGATATGAAAAGCTGCTTTATGCCCCTCGGACGCTTAAATATATCAAATTCATGAGGCTGATAATAAAAGGCGGGCACGTTCATCCCATACCATATGATAAAGGCAAGTTGATTCCAGTACTAAATTGCAGACCAGTGGCAGCTGACAACTGAAAGTGAAATCCTCATATGACCAATTCCGAGGTTGTTTTCCATGACAAGCCTAATTCGATCTTCTCTTCTACTGTCAGATGGGAGGCTGCAACATAAAAGGAGATCCTTCCTTGGAAAACGCTTATGGCTGTGTTTGTATGTTTAATGAGGCTCTTTGTTCTCTTTGGTTACATGAGACTCTTTGTTCTCTTAGAAAGTTTGGTTACAGGTATATCTGTACATTTTGGAAGTTCTCAGCAGTGGTGGAAACGTCAAATTTGCCATCAAGTATTCAAGTAAAGTATGCAAAATGGTGGTAGAAAGGTCACATCACAACTACTTAAAAACATTTTGTTAGTCAGTGCACAACAGCTAGCATGTTAAAGCCAACTAAAGCTTTGAAACAAAGCATACCTAAAATAGTGTTGGAAACAACTTGCTTCCACCACCGACTCCTTCAGCTTCATCTAATGTGACTTCATCCAAATCAAAAGTCAATAACGTCTGTATAAAAGCATGAAATTTACTTGTTTCATCTCCTCCTCTTTCAAACGGTGCACAACAATTAAAAAGTGATTAATTGGTATCTTTTTATCACCCTAGCAAACCTTAATGCCACTGAATTTAACATCCTAGAACCAGAGGAACAAATGCCTTATTTGAATAATGCATTTCTTTATCTCAGTTTAAGCTCACGAATGCTGACGGTACAACCTGACGATTCAACGTATGTCTTTTATCATTTATGTACTAACCACCATCTTCAGCACGAAAAGTTTGACCTGGGATGAGTAGTCGATCTTCTGGGAATTAAATATAAAAGCACTTTGTATTATGCTAATGATCACAACTTGGGAGATGATGCTTATAACCAGCCTAAATATGTCGTTTCAAATGATAACACTGGTAAAATGGGAGGAACCGATCTTACCAACATAGCATGAAACAAAATCCATGCATAAATGCCTTAAAGTAAACATCATAGAAGGATTGGCCAACTGCATAAGAATATAGTTTTTGAAGCCCATCTATCACTTAACAAAACAGATCAGTTAATTATATATATAACACATTCAATACCTGTTGGGTTTTCCAGCATTCCCAGTGCGCGTGCAGTTAGGAAGCAAATTTTGCTAAGTGCTATTTCCTTCAGATGAAGTATTTCATGTCTAATGACGTCAAGGTCTCCTTGCGAAAGCTAGGCCAGGAAATACCTGAAGGTATTCAAGTATTAATCCGAGGAACTACCTTGATTCGTAATGGAAATGCTCAACTATGATTGGACAATATTATATTTATGTATTGAATTCTGTGTTTCGTTGATTGGTGGATAAATTTGCATTTCCTTTTAGAGAAGTATAACTATAAGCAGCTTTTTTAACTTTTTAAGCGTTCTCAATGTAAATTGGATCTGGCAATGTATTTCTAGTTTTAAGTATAGTTACTTATGAAATCAATTGGAGTCTTTCTTTAAAATATCTCTCGGTCACTCGTACTAAAGAATCAGAGAGAATTGGGTATTCTCAACAATTCCCGCCTTTTGCTTTTTGAATGCTGATGATGAATACAAACACGAGGCTTCAAGTGCTAGTTTAAATGTTTACAGTTTTCAATGGCAAGAACCATGTCTTACTAAAAAATACAGTACATTCAAATACTCCACTTTAAGTACTTATTTACTTTCCAAATAGGCAGAGCACTAGGGGCAAAACACGATAATACACTCTTCCCTATATACTGGTGATTGGATCACTTAGAGCACACTAGATTTGATGAGGCTATTAAAAATTCTCTTCACTTTTCATCAATAAAACCCGTTGTTTCTACGGGTTTACGTCAATACAAAACTGCAGTGTAACGGTTTATGCCTTGCATAAATTACACCTTTCTTAAAATTTACCCGTGATAGTGGCAATGGTATCAGTCAGAAAAGGTCACCTGCTTGCATATACCATTTTTGCTACTGATCTCGCTCGTGGTTTGTTAGATGGAAGTTGAAAATCATTGAGAAGACATGCGGACTTTCGACTGTAATCATAAAAGAATTACCGCATCAATAATCTTTTAAATTTTGATGTATGACCTGATTTTGGAAAATGATGGTCAACGCAAATAATCTAAAAGTGGAACTCAATATTGATCCTATGATTTCTACCAGTCGGGTACAGTTTTGTGGTATTCTTTCCCTCCGAGCAACTTCCACAATTTGAAGTCCCCCTTAAAGCACAATAGTTCTCAAACTATATAGGTCTGTTACGTACTACAGTCGCTATTCGACTATGTGTTATTGAGAAACAATATAGCTTTCTACCCAACTACATTTTCCGCGCGTATCGTCTTTGAACTGTGACTTTTACGTTTTCCCTCACAACCATGTAAAGGAACGGTGACCCTTTATAATCGTATTTCTCAATCATCACCCTTTTTATATTCAATTGAAATACTTTGTAATTGTGAGTGCATTTTGAAACAGGATGTTCGATTAACATGCCGTGGATATTGGCCACTCCTTGTAAAATACGTCAGGTTGACGTGGATGAAAATCCTTCATGCCTCCAACAATGTTGAATTAAATCAATTACATTCGGGTTTTTCAAAGGTCGTTCTCGATATAAAAATTGCCCTCTAATGCTCTACGTTCTCATGCTCTCCACTTCGATAAGTAGCACCGTGTCATTCTCAATTGTCTTCTTTACAATACGTCATACTTTACATGTCATTGAGAAAAATAAATCACATTCTAATTACTATACTTGCTACTCCTCTTTACACCATACATTGGTTGGCTTAGTGATCGGCTAGTTTAAAAAGTGCGCCCGGTTAAAAGGGAGGATGTGAAGTGAAGTCAAAGTGAACAGCTTTGGTTTTAATGTTCTCATTTTAATTTCAAAAACAAACGGAAGGGGAAGTCAAAAAAAACACCACATCACGTAGAATTACGAACGAGGAAGTACTAAGAAGAACAAGGCAAAGACCGTTGCATTTGATAGTTGAAGAAAGGCGATGGAAGCTGGCAGGGCATACTCTCAGGTTGCCTATGGAGCGTCTCGCACACCATGCAACATCTTGGAGACCAATATCAAGAAAAAGAACACGGTGCAGGCCAGTGAAAACATGGCATCCAAGTTCTAAGGAAGACAGAGAGAAGCGGGGTGTGCAACCGCATGGCACTCAAGCCTTGGCCAGAGACCGAACGAGTTGGCGCCATCTTGCTTCCCGATGTCCCACCCAGGACAGGAGGAACTAAGGTCTAAGGTAAGGTAAGAAACCCCCAAGTTTTTTGAATGGTGCCAATGACCAGCCCACACATTGGCAAGTAACACTTTTAATCATATATTGTTTGTCTTTCTCCTTAAAAGAGACGACTTTGTAGCATTATTTCGTCTACAGATACGAGATAGGAATTAATCATTAATGTGATACATGATAGTTGCAACCAGCTACAACTTACTATTTATGGCACTGCCGACGTTCTTCAAGTCAGGGCCCACGCAACGATTTAAAAAGTGGAGGGGCCACACGAGTTACTATCTAAGGAGGCCCCACCATGGTTGGGGCCGACGGGCCAGAAAATTTTTGAAAATCAGGGTGTCTTCATTTTCAAAACAATCAACTAAAGCAAACAAACTATCTGACACGCGTGTTGCATATTGATGAAGCGCATTAAGCAATTAACACTTTTAACACTTTTGCTTTGCAAAAAAGTGAGGGGGCCATGGCCCCCTCGGCCCCCCCGGTGTCGTGGGCCCTGCAAGTGGCATTTTTTCATGCCAGCNCTTTAAATTTAACTATTAGGAATGCAGCACAAATTGATTCAGAAATCACCTTCAGGGCCCACGCAACGATTTGAAAAGTGGAGGGGCCACACGAGTTACTATCTAAGGAGGCCCCACCATGGTTGGGGCCGACGGGCCAGAAAATTTTTGAAAATCAGGGTGTCTTCATTTTCAAAACAATCAACTAAAGCAAACAAACTATCTGACACGCGTGTTGCATATTGATGAAGCGCATTAAGCAATTAACACTTTTAACACTTTTGCTTTGCAAAAAAGTGAGGGGGCCATGGCCCCCTCGGCCCCCCCGGTGTCGTGGGCCCTGCAAGTGGCATTTTTTCATGCCAGCAAAACAATGACTTCGTCTTTTTCGGGATCGAAATAGCATAATAACCAGAGCTATACACTGACCATTAGCTGAATAATGCAGGTATGTGTAAATTTATACTTCAACATACTCGTATTCTTGCCTAATGCTTTCTCTATTTCAGGTTTTGCCACATGTCTCAGAGGTGCCATCCACAAATCGAAATTTTAGAATCTTTCTCAACGATATGTTTGTATCCATTTAAAATTGTATTTGTTTGATTTGCGTTTGTATCAATCCCAAACTGCTTAACTTAAAAAAAGCAAATTTTAGGTCCCGAAAATGAGAAACCAATGAAGAAACTTTTAGTAGTAAAACGCCAAATTCTTATGCTAAATTAAGAAACTTTTCGTATCGAGCGCTGATCCAAATTTCTTTAAAAAATACGTTTATTAAAGGAGGGGATTTCTAATTATTGAGAAGTGAAAAATCTAAGTGCACCTAACTGCAAACTGTGGATTTTATGCCTGCAGTTGAGTTTGTCACTTTCCTCCCTTTCATGCATGAGCATTTGATTTTACAACCTTGTCCACTGTCAGAAATGTTTTATCTCTTTGGTCTTCATTGTTCTTTGGATCTCAGCGAAACTTTCACAACACATTATTGAAAAGGTGTGAGATCCGCTTCCAAGGTTTCATTCAGCTTAATTTTCGCATGAGAAAATAATGCTCGCATGCCGAGTACATGGTGAACATGCGGATGTGTCGTTCAGCTCAACAGGTCTCTTAGGAATGTAAGGTAAAACTGGGGGTTTTGAGGCTGCATTGCCTTCTTTTCTGTCTTCTTGAGTTGTCAATTTTTATTTTTATCCATCCATGTTTACAGAAATATGTGCACTTCTTAACTTAACAGTAAACACACCCATGCAAGGATCAGCCCTTGGTGACTTAAAACCAGTCTTGATCCTGCAACAATCACCCTAAAGGAAGATAACAAAAAAGGCAAAACCTCGACAATGCAAAATATGAACTTTAGCATGTGCCATGTTAAGAAGTATGACCGTATTATACTGGTTGAAACAGAACTTCAATACAGCTGTTAATGTAGCTGCAGTAGCCACTAAAAACAGTCCTAAATACGAAGTTTTAAGATAACTTACCTGTCTGAACCTGAATCATGAAGTTCAAACCAAACTGCACCGTGATTTCACATCAAAATCTAACGTTCTCTCAGTTCTGTAAATCAAAAACAAAAACAAACCTCATCAAAATTGAAGTAGCTCCCCTTGTTTTCCATTCACAATTTCATATTACTTCCTGAAACTAACAGTTAAAATACAATAAACATTTTCTTAAATGTCCTTCAAATTTGGATTTTCAACAACAAATAAATAATTTCCGGAGGAACAAACAGAGTCCAGAGTCTTTTGACGGAATACGTATTCATCGCATGGAAACGAGAGTTGGGGTGGGTGGGGAAGAAAAAAACCCAGTTATTGTTGTTTTCCACCAATAAGTGCGTGTTGCTTTGTAATTTAGATCATGGAGGTTTCGGAATCGACACAAAATGCTACGAAATAACGCGACTAGCACCTTGTGACTAACACCTTGTGGTGTAAATTTATTGTCAATACGGCTTTCGTTATTAGCTTTGGTGTTTTGGTATTCAACTACTATATTTAATTGTCGTGCCACTCCAAGTATTTTCCATAAAGACCTTACGTTTTCATTTATAGAGTCTTTTTCAGAAATTGTGAGTGACTATTTGACACTGAGGAAATCTGACTTAAGGGGCAATTAGACCAAGCCCAAACATTTTTTCTACTGGAGAGTAACTACAGTACCCTTAAGGAAATCTTGTACCTCTGTCGTCTATCCTTGCTTGAAGTATTGTCACCTCATCTTGACGGCAATGATCAAATTAAGAGGCTTAATTGTAACTTGACAGGTTCAAATCTTGCTGCTACTTTTCAACTTAGTCTCATGGATGAAACATGGGCTGTCCTGGTCTTTTCTTCAAGTATTATCAAGGGAAGTGTTCGGATGGGCTCTGCTCGCTGCTATCAGGTCAGCGTCTTGCATCCCGTGTGACTCATTTCTCTAACAGTCTTCATCCTTATGCAGTTATTGCTTCATAATGTAGTAAATCTTTCTGTGGGTGCATTTTCCCCTCAGACAGCTAGATTGGGTAACGCATTGGGTTCTTGGTGCTTTCCTCCATCATATGACTTGAATGTATTAAGTCCAAAGTTAAGTATTATCTATGAGTTTAACCAATTTTTCTCTCTTTTCTGTGCAGTTGCAATCATTCAGTGGCCTTTTTACTCTCTCATACAAACATCATTTGATATGTGTCTTCTAAAGTTACCAAGCGATGTAACCTACTAAGGCGTATTCAGAAAACCAGCTTCCCCAATTTATTCCTGAACCTACGGTGAAACCTCCAGGATATGACCTGAAGCGTGAACAATGGGTGCTCTAAAATCTATCACGATCTGGATATGGACGATATGCCGATTTCATGCACAGAATTGGTCTGAGGGGCAATCCATTTTGTCGTTGTGGTGAAATTCAATCCCATCAACAAGTATTGTTTTGCCAACTGATAGGTATTCGAGGTGATATCACAACCGTTGATGAGGACTTCCGTTTGTGGCCCAGTGACAATGTCTTAGATATTTAGCATTTTTTTGTTGTTGATCATGCACATATGAAAAGTGGCCTTTTGCCTTGCATGATTTTAAATCCATAAAAACATGCTGAATAAAACTAACAAAAAACCCCCAAAAACAAAAAAGCCACATGCTAACCTGTTAGATTGCTTTCCCGCTTGTGCTGTCCCGATTATGGTCAAGAAATCAACAGTCATCGTCACCAGGAGTCCTTGCAGCATCGAGTTCCATCCCTTCATCATGCGTACCTCTGGCACCCAAAGTCCCTTCATTACTTTTAACTATTTTGTGTGACATACGGATGGTGATCTCTAAAGGTTTTCTGATCTTTACATTATGTTCCTGAAAAAAAGTCTTTTCCCACCATTTTTAATGCCAGGAAACAACCAGGCCACAGTAACGTCACTGGAGATGAAGGAAGTTAAATGCACTGAAGATTGTTTCTTCTACCAAGTTACAGTTAAGTTTTTATACTAAAAAGCCACAAAAAGAGGAATGCAAGTATAACCAAACAAAAATACGATTTAAAAATTAACATGGCTTTAATTTTAAACGATTTCAATATTTATTCAATGGCTGTCAAAGCTAAATACGAAAACAAACACAATCGTATTTACAGGAATTTTTACTAGATCTTCAACATCCTTTTCTCATTTAACAATTATTTAAAATTGTTTAATTAATAAGTCAACAGCTATTTGAAAATATAATATCTTTATACTAAAACAAATATTAACTACTTTCAAACTGTATAAATTATATATATTACATTTATATTATATTATTTATTATAGAGGAGCCGTGGCTTAATGGTCAGTGCAACGTTAGATTACTCGAGCACGTGGCTTTCTAACTTCACGAAAGAAAAAGCCATTGGAGGCGTCAGAAATTCCACACTACCAAATCCAAGTCCCCATGAAGGGCATTGTCTGAAGAACAACAAAAAAAATTATATTAATTACTATATATTGTTTATATCATGCTTATATATATATATATATATATATATATATATATATATATGTCGTATGTATGGAAAAAAAAATTTAAATTTTGCAAAGTTGGTAGGCCAAAGACTGTCTGTTGCTATGTTTGTTCCCCTCAAATAGGGCAGCTTCAGTGAATTTTGGTTTGATCCATTACACGCCCTAGATGTTCTCTTGTATCAGTAACACTTATCGATTTAACTTGTGTGAAAAATATACCAACCAAGAAATTTTTTGCAGAGAAGTCAAAGGTACTAAGAGGTTTTTTTGCTGAATAGTCAAAGGTTCTGAGAATTTTTTTTGCAGAGAAGTCAAAGTGTTAAGCCCCCTGTCTGTTATAGATACACGTTTTGCTTTTCCCGGTACCAACACTCTCCACACACCAATGGAGGTTAAATGCACCTGCTGGTACAACTTCTATATGGCCAACGATACAAAAATTCTCTTTTTAATTTCTAATTTTTGGTGTTTATTACTTTTTCAACTTTAGGGCCTAAACGTACTATTTGTTTTAATCATGACTGTAAAATTTACCTAAAAAGCAGTAGTTCATTTTTCATGAACCACATTTGATATTTGTATCTACAATGGGCCAGAGGAAATAAAAAATTTTGAGCATGGTAAACATTACACGATATACATTGTCATAACGGTAACTCTGTAACACATAACTCCATCAGTTGTGAGCTGTACCGCTATCAGTAGGTCAGAGGGATTGCCACTGCGATCCGTCAGGAGAAAAGACTGCATATTCCACCTTGAAATTTTACATCCTCGCAACTTTAATCTTCATTCTAACTTTACTTAAAGTGCTGCCCAGACAAGTAAGAATATCAGAATTTTTTTTTTTATTCAAACGTTGAAAAGAAAACCCAATGTTTCTGAGGCGTCCCAAGGACAAGAGACACCTCCAACTAGGTGACAAAACCCAAAAAGAACTACTATTAATTCCATGTATGAGAAACTCTAAAGAAGATACACCCCAGATTGAAGGATAACTGGAGAGTCTTCCGGCAGCCAACACAAAAATTCCCGGAGGGGAATCCACAGGGAAGTCTAAGAAGTCAGGGCCCCGCTTTTGCCGATTTAAAAAATACAGCAACACAGAAGAACTTGGTTGGATGGGGTGGAGAACGACTGGACCCTCTGCTTATTTTCTTTTAACCCAACCGAGGTATAAAAATTCTTCTAACACCTTTTCTGCCAAAGATTGTGTTACAAGAATGTTTTGTGGTGTATCCAAATGTCAAAACCATGTCAAAACCTGAATGCTCAGATCCAGGCGCTTTGGATGGGGTGGCGCCGGTCAAATATTAGATTTGGGAATGACACTACACATAAAGACACCCCAAATCAAAAGATCAGTCTGATTCACTTCCTCATTACCTGACAAGTGGTCTAACAAAAAATTACTTATGGTTACAGACTTACGTTAACTCTGCCATGGCCGGTCCCAAGCCCGGACGAGAAAGAAGGAGGGTTGGGCAAGGGTCCAATCACACCTTCCCGTAAAATAATCACCGATTACGGAAACCTGGACAAGAAACAAAACTTTCTATGGTCACAGAACCATGTCGTGTGAAATCCCTGAAGATAACGACCTCAGATGGGAAGACAGGCATTTGACAGCTGGAGGTGAAAGCCTACGGGAAGTCTTCAATCTGAAAACGACATGAATGAGATCTTCTTCTTCTTCTTCTTCTGAGTTCCTTATCCTTTCAGGACGTTGGATATCATGGTCTTCCATCTATTTCTCTCTTTTGTCAGTGCTAAAATTTCACAGTCACTCCTCTTGAACTGGAGATCCTTGTTCAAGCTGGTAATGAATTTCAGTCTCTGTCTTCCTCTACTTTTCTTTCCTTCAATCTTCCCTGTTAACACCAAGTTTTCCATTCCTTCACATCCCATTGCATGACCCAGAAACTGCAGTTGTCTTTTTCTAATTACCTTCATCAACTTTCTTTTCATTCCTGCTCTCTCTAATGCCACTTCATTGCTCACTTTGTCAGTCCAAGATATTCTAAGAATTCTTCTCAGGAACCACATTTCCACTGCTTCTATTCGTTTCTTCATGCTTTGTCCAAGCATCACACCCATAAAGCAAAACAGACCACACATAACATTCTAGGACTCGAATCTTAGTTTTTACTTGCAGCTGCCTGTTCTTGAAAACTAAACTCATTTTACTAAAAGCATCCTTGGCCAAAGTGATTCGTTTCTTTATTTCGTTCACACATCTTCCATCTGATGTTATCAAACTACCAAGATAAGTAAACTTTTTAACATTCTTTACAAATTCTCCATTGATAGTTAAAGTACACTTTGGGGATACACTTTTCTTTGATATCACCATACATTCTGTTTTCTTGATGTTAATCTGGAGTCCTTTCTTTTCACTTTCTAACACTACTTTATTTAAGATGTTCTGCAAATCCACTTCACTTTCAGCTATCAATACAGTGTCATCAGCATATCTTAAGTTATTTATGTTTACACCTCCGATTTTCACTCCAGGCATGTTCTTGATACCTCTTAAGATGATTTCACTATACAGATTGAACAGATCCGGTGATAGAACACATCCTTGTCTTACTCCTCGTTTGATTGAAGACCACTTGCTCATTTCTCCATCAATCCTGATAGCTGCCATCTGTTCCCAGTATAAGTTCTGAATTAATTGCAAATCTTTTCCATCAATTTCTAAGTCCTTCAACATTTTAAACAATTCATGGTGCCTCACTTTATCAAATGCTTTGCTGTAATCAATAAAGCACAAATACAAATCCTTCTGGACTTCCACTGCTCTTTCAGCCATCATTCTTATGATAAAAATAGCATTTCTGGTACCTTTTCCCTCTATATATGCATTTTGCTCTTGTGAGATCTCGTGCCTTATTTTGATCTTCATTCTGTTCAACAGAATTTTCAGGATCAGTTTCATCATGTGGCTCATTAGGCTGATGGTCCGGTGTAGTTCGCATTCAGTTGCACCAGGTCGTTTTGGCAAAGCTATAAACACTGATTTGCTGAGGTCAGCTGGAATGTACCCTGTGTTGTATATTTTGTTTGCAATATCAGTTATTTTTTCTACTCCAAACTCGTCTAGCTCTTTCACCAATTCTATGACAATGTTGTCAGGTCCTGCTGCTCTTCCTTTCCTCATTTTTTGAATAGCAAACTGAACTTCTGCTTTCATTATAGTTGGGCCTTCCTTTTCTTTTCTTATCACTGTCTTCTCTCCTCTTTCATCTTCAAATAATTCCTCTATATATTCTGTCCACCTGCCAAGGATCTTTTCTTTTTCCAGAATAATACTGCCATCTTTGGCTCTTATGCATCCACTAGAACTACAGTTTTTCTTTCCAGTTATCTCCTTAATTTCGTGATATATGTTCCTTGCATCTTTATTTTTCAGTTCTTCAATTTTCTTACACTTGCTATTGAGCCAGTTTTCCTTTTCCTCATTACATTTCTTTCTGATGTTGTTATTCAGTTCTTTGTACTTATCAATTTTCTGCTTTGCAGCCCTTCTCTTATCCATCAATTCGAGTATTTCATCAGTCATCCACTTTTGTTTTGCCCTTTTCTTGATTTTAGGAATGACACTTTCAGCTCCTTGTACTATGGCATCCCGAAAAATAGTCCATTCATCGAGTGTTTCACCTTCATCTTTCAAAGCGTTGTAACGATTTTGAACCTCCACTTTAAACTGCTGTTTTAATACCCTATTCCTACTTAAAAGGGATACCTCCAACTTTGGTGTTATTTTGGATTTTTTCAGTTTCCTCAACTTAATCTTCAGGTGGCACATTAACAACGCATGATCGCTGCCACAATCTGCTCCTGGGTAACATTTCACCTGCTGAACTGCATTTCTGAACCTCTGGTTGATTGTTATGTAATCAATTTGATTTCTTGCTCTGTCTCCTGGACTTATCCATGTATACAGTCGTCTTCGATGGTGTTGAAACCAAGTGTTCATAATGACCTGACTATTTTCCTGACACCATTGGATCCACCTTTCACCTCTTTCATTTCTTTCACCAAGCCCATGTGGTCCAACTGTATTTCTTTCTCTTCCTTTTCCCACTTTGGCATTCAAGTCACCCATAATCAACACTATCTCCTGTGACTTACACTGCTTTTTTGCTTTTTCTATTTCCTCATAAAAAGTCTCAACCTCCTCATCTGTATGCTCTGATGTTGGAGCATATACCTGAATGATAGATAAATTAAAAGGCTGCCCCTTTAGCTTGACTAACAATACTCTTTCAGAAATAGCCCAGAATCCTATCACACTCTTTGCCCTGTCTTTGTCCAGCACTATTCCAACACCATGCTGATGTTTTTCTCCACATGAGTAGATTACAGTTGTCTCATCACTAACCATTTTTCCTGCTCCTGACCATCTCATTTCACTTATTCCCAAAATGTTTACTTTCAGTCGATCCATTTCTTGCTTTACATTTTGTAGCTTTCCTTTTTCATACAATGTTCTCACATTCCATGTTCCTATTTCTAGATGTTGTTTTTTGCAAACAGTAGTTTGATTACGGTCTGGGGTCTCCTGCTCCATATGACCATCCCTACCGGACGAGGTGTCTCCACTGGATATAGAGGAGACCCCATTCACGTCGTTAGATTTTCTTTCATAAACAGATTTGACCATGATTTTACTAGGCATGATGCAGCAGTGGTTTGCCTTTGCCTTCTGCCGGGTGTGTTTCTTGAGAACATCAGCTCTAGCTAGCTGCCGTTGACCCATACAGGGTTCTTCCGCCTTCTCTGGTTGCTAGCCACCATCAGCCTTTGGTCAGCCAAGACCACCCACAGGGCAGTGGAAGCAAAAAGCTATCTCTCTGGTCATTATTTATTGTCACCAGCCACAAGGAACAGTGCTCTTGGGATCAATGAGAATGGAATGAATGAGATCACTATCACCAAAAAGATACATCCATGTAGGATGTTGGAATGTACGAACCGTGTACGCCACCGGGAAAACTGCAATAATAGCAAGGGAAATGAGAAAATACCATCTAAAGATACTAGGCATAAGCGAAGCAATAAGGACTGGTTTCAGAGAAGTGAAGGTCAACACTGGAGAGTTTGTACCGTATTCTGGGTCAGATGAACAACATCTTAGAGGTGTAGGAATCAGGTTGAGCCCTGAGACTAGGAAATGTCTAATCAAGTGGAATCCAGTGAATGAAAGGATCATTAGTGCTAGATTCAACTCAAAATATGTAAAAGCCACCATTATTAAGATCTACAGCCCTACAAATGATGCAGATGAAGAGAAAAAGGATGATTTCTACGAACAACTGTAGAAAGAGATTGAGTCAACACAGAAGCATGACATGCTGCATCATGAAAAAGTTTTAAGGAAAGAAGGCTTAGGCAGCATGAATGAGAATGGTGAAAGATATATTGCGTTATGTGAAGAAAACGATCTAGTGATTGGAGGCACACGCTTCAAACACAAAAACATACACAAATACACATGGAACTCACCAAACAACAGAGATAAAAACCAAATTGATCACTTCACCATCAATGGCAGATACAGGAAGTTCCTCGCTGATGTACGAGCCATGAGGGGTGCAAATGCTGGAACTGACAATAACCTTGTGGTTGGCAAAGTGAAGCTTAGGCTTTCAAGACACAAACTCAAGAACACCACCAGAAGGGCAACATTCAACACTGCACTTTTGAAACAAAAAGACATCCAAAAGCAATTCATTGTAGAGTTGAAAAATAGGTTTGAAGCACTGGAAAAGAGCATGGAAACACCCACGGCAAAGGCAAACATACAAAAAGAATGGGAAGATTTCACCACCATCTATACGGAGACATCAGAAAACATGCTGGGTAGGAAAAGGAAGGAGCATAAAGAATAGATAAACAGAAAATGCTATAGACGAAAGGAAGAACATGAAAAATGAGATAAACTGTGCAACATCAGAGAGAATTAGTGCTATCAAAAAACAGAAGTATAGTGAGGTGGACAAGAGTGTAAAGAAAAAGGTTAGAGAATATAAACGTAAGATGATAAATGGGGTCGCTGAAGAAGCGGAGCATGCAGCAAAAAACAATGACATGCGAACTCTGTACAGGATTGGGAAGCTATTGGGCAATACGAAAAAGCAATCAGCAACTAGTGTAAGAGACAAAACTGGAAAGCTACTCATTGAAGATGGTCAGATACTTCAAAGATTGAAAGAACACTTCGAAGAAGTATTAGACGTTGAGAATGAATGTGAGAAAAATGTGGAGGAAGATGAGGTTGAGATCGGTAATGTTGAAACCATCAAAGAAATCAACACAGGCGCCTTCACAGAAGAGGAAGTGAAGATAGCAGTAAAAAAGTTGAACAGCAATAAAGCAGCAGGAGTAGAAAACATGAGCGGAGAAATGTTAAAAGCTGGAAGCAAGATCACATACAAGAGATTACTGCACATGTTCATGAAAGTGAGAGAGAACATCAATATGCCAAGTGACTGGAAGAAATCAATGATAGCTAAAGTATCAAAGAAAGGGGACCTTATTAAATGCGACAATAGTAGAGGAATATCCCTGCTCTCCATACCTTCAAGTCTTCTACAGAGTTGTTTTAGAAAGAATCAGGAAAGGAGAAGAAGAAAAACTGAGAAACGAGCAGACAGCATGTAGAAAAGGACACGGGGCAGCCGTGCAGATTTTCATACTTCGAAATATTGTCGAACAGTGCATTGAGTGGCAAGCATCACTGTACATTAACTTTATCGACTTTCATAGAGATTATAAAGGAAATGTACAGAAGAAGTAGTAGTTGCGTCATTAACAACGGGCAGGCGTCAGAGTGGTTCTCTGTAAAAACTGGAGTTCGACAAGGCTGTGTGATGTCAGGTTTCCTCTCGATTATTGCTATAGATTGGATTATGAGGAAAGCAAAAACGGCAAAAAAACAGGAATAAGATGGAAGTTTTCCATCCAGCTTGAAGACTTAGACTATGCAGACGATATCACCCTCCTATCCAGCAAGCACCAACATATGCAGGAAAAACTGGAAAGCTATGTAAATATGCTGAAAACATCGGTCTCTAAATCAACACAGACAAGACCAAGCTGTTGATACCAAATCAAATGAAAACCACCCAATCGAGATTAAGTGTTAAAGACGTGGAGACCTTCATATAACTCGGTGCCATAATAAACAAAACAAGAGGATCCACTGAAGATATCACACATAGGCTGAGTCTAGCAAGAAATGCGTTTGCCATGTTTAACCCACTCTGGAACTCAAACCAATACAGTAGTAAGACCCAGATTCGAGTGTATAACAGCAACATAATGTCCGTGCTACTCTATGGAGGAGAGATGTGGAAATTAAATGAAAATGATATCACCAGATTGGAAATATTTCAAAAAAATGTCTAAAAAGGATTCTCCGTATCTTCTGGCCCACAAAAATCACAAACAACGAGCTCTACTTTAGGACGAAGAACAGTCCAGTAGGAGAAATCATAAGGTGCAGGAGATGGATATGGATTGGACATACTCTGAGAAAGCAACAAAATGATAGCTGTAAAGAAGCCTTAACATGGACACCAGAGGGAAAAAGAAAGAGAGGACATCCGCGAACAGCATGACGGAGGAGTGGGGAAGCAGAAAGAAATGACCTGGTATGGCAAACATGGAACGAAGTTAAGAACATAGCCAAAGACAGAGAGAGATGGCGGAGGATGTTGTCAAGCCTTATGAGCCGCCCATGGCTCGAAGAGGATAAGTAAGTAAGTACAGAGTTACGTTAGGCAGAAACAACGATAAAGGAATTGGGATGGGGACCAAAGCAGGCTTCTTCAAAAATCCTAAAAAAACTAAGGTATTATATGTTTAGATGTTGTAATAAACCACCTTATGTTGGATACCCTAGGACAGACTGGCAAAAATCCTCAATGCAAGCATCCATATGCGAGCAAAAAAAGCCACACCTGTTTGAATAGAATGAATAACAAGTAAAAGAAAGTATGAAATAGGTTTTCTTTAATCCTGGTGATTTTTGGATCAAACCAGATTGTCCAACCAAATTAATCTCAAATTGCCCTCCCCATCCCACCCATAAAAAGCTGACCTGCAAATGTACAACTAAAAAGCATGACAGAATCATGTTTTTTTACTTTACTTATGACAATAATGATGTACATTGCGGAATTCAATGAAAATAAAAAGTTTAAGATCTTCAATCCTCAGTTTCAAACAAATCAGTCACACACCATGAATTTTAATAACAAACCGACTTTCACTTGATATCAGACGCCAATAATGGTGTTCTTTGCATTATCGATCAGAGGAGACGTGAAGGAATTCGGTGGAGAAAGAAATGAAGAGAGAGGGTAAGAGACGGAGCAAAGTATGAACATGACAAAGGACAGAGGCACATTGACGGACTCTGGTAAATGCCGTATACATAATTCAACGGAAAGGAGATTGAGTAAGCAAGTATACATCATTAGCAGACTCGTTAGATTTAAATTTTAAGATTAGAAGCTGTAATTGTTGCAGCTATCTGAACCTCTCCTCACGCTGGATATTTATCTAGCTCTAATGGTTCTTAAGGTCCATAAAAGAAAAATTTTCTTCCCGATCCTTGATGCAGAATTTTAACCCAAATTAGTAATCTAAAGAAATCCGGAATCTCCACCATCATATTACTAAATACGGTGTGTAAATAAAGATACTTTAACTATCCGTATTTAGATTTATCGAGCTCATAACTCTGCTTATTTGTCCTCCTGGCGTGCGAAGCGAGTCAGCAGTAGGGGCAGTTTACCGC
Source organism: Morbakka virulenta (assembly GCA_003991215.1). Lineage (NCBI taxonomy): Eukaryota > Metazoa > Cnidaria > Cubozoa > Carybdeida > Carukiidae > Morbakka > Morbakka virulenta. Next base: position 3,934,702 of record RDPX01000031.1, read on the forward strand.
CAAAAATCTATCTTCTATCCTGTACCAGGTAGTGAGTGTTAATGCAGCGGCACTTTTGGGCGAACAAGCTGTTTTTTTGAAGCTGCGGCCATGAAAATTGGCACAAATCAAGCTTGGCGAAAATAATTAAGGTGGCTTTAATTATGTTCTTATATTCTCAGTAATTAATGAGTTATTAGGTAATTAGCGGATGCATTTTTATATTTTTCAAACTATCGGCACAAAAAGTGGCATAAAAATATGTCTTGATAATGCATACATTTTCATTGAAAAGATACATTCATTATCATTTATATTGGCTAATTATTGAGTAATTGGAATTGGTAATTACATGTTTCCCATGAAACAAAACTGTTATTTAGATAATAATCCCGATGTTTGAATGCGTGTTAGGATGGCCGAGGGGTCTAAGGCGTTGGTCCATGAATGTGTCGGCGTCGGTTCCTATCCCACTTCTTTTTTTAAACATATATATATATACATATATATATATACATATATATACATATATATATACATATTTATATATATACATATATAAGTATATTTTTTTGAACAAACTTTACCTTTACAATCTACTGGACCTAATGTTTTAGCTACAAATCGTAGTAAACGGAATTACCCTGCGCAACTCAGTGTTTTACTTGAAAATTCAGTGAAGACAGCAAATGTATCACCTTTCCAACATCATTTTGTTAAAGTCTGAAACAAATAAGCAGTAGAAATGTGGGAGGAGGAGGGTCAGATTTGAAGAGGGGTTTTTACATCACATGCTGGTTGAGCGCAGTATCACCATTCCAAAAGAGTGCTGTTGAAAATTTAGAAAAAAGATTATAGTGGTTGAATTGTGAGAGGAGGTGTGTCAGGTACTGTTATTCCAATTTTTAGCTTGAACTCAATTTTGACAACCAATCTAGCCGAAGGCCCACCTTATCATGAAAAACTGTAAGTAGTTTATCAGTCCCAGTAGCAGGATCTGCGAGCGAGGCATATATATATATATATATATATAAATGTATATATCGAACTATATATTTTTTTTCACGTTGTTAACGTCACATGCTTTGGAGAGTATCACAAATCCTGAAGTCTGGACCAGAACCTCAGAGGCTTAGCACTCCTCGAACGATGAAAGCAGATTCGATTAGAGCTGTCACCTGAATACCACATGTGATATCAGGAATTCCTAGTACTGCAAACGAATCCTTAAGTTTCTTTGGCACAGTACCAAGAGTTCCAATGCTAAGAGGAACAATCACTGTTTTGACATGGTGCATTCTCCTAATTTCTGTAGCAAGTGATATATACTTACTTTCTTTCTTCTCATCGCCTTTCTTGACATTTTCATCCATTGAGCATATTGGGTCTACTATATATCATGTCTTCTCTTTTTCGTTAATTACAAAAATATCCAGATGGTTATTTGGAACTCTCCTGTCTGTTTCTACTATCATTTCATATCAAATCGTCACATCCTTATCTAATGTTTCACAAACACTGCTGGGCACATGTTGATACCACTGTTGAGCACACGATATTCCATACTTCTCCTTGAGCTCCTAGTATCAAACCTTCGGTTTGTTTCTTCGAGAATCCACACTTTAACCAATCACACGATGTTTCACTTGCCACATTTTTAATCTTTCTTATAAACAACCCATGTTTTTGCCAAGAATGCCATTGTTTAACACGCTCATTGTTTACTCTCTCTTTGTACTCTTTAACAGTCTCGTCCTCTTGTATCACTTTCTCGCCTCGCGCAAATCTTAACAAAATCTCATTACTGTTGCGTAAGTACTTACCCAGTCCTCTAATTCAACCTTTTACACAGTCTTCAACGCTTATCATACCTCTTCCTTCTTGGTCTCTTGGAAGGTATAGCCGTCCAACGTTGCTTCTTGGATGTAGAGGACCATTCATCTTTAAGAGTTTTCTGGTTCTAATATCCATCTGAGCAAGTTCAAATTGATTCCACTGTACGACCCCACCAGTGTACCTGACAACTGCAACTGCCCAAGCATTCATTGCACTTATGAGATTGCCAGCGTACCTTGAGGTCTTTTCTTCATTTCACAATGTATTGTCTGGTCTGTCTTTAATACACCTAGGTATTTATACCCCTTCTTCTCCTACTTGCTTCATGACTCGACCATCGGGCAACTCCACTGCATCAGTTCTAACTAGTTCCCCCCTCGCCAAAATACCAATGTCACACTTGTCCAGCCCAAACTCCATACGAATATGATTTGAGACAATCCGAACAGTCTGAATAACAGAGTCCAGGTGCCTTTCGCTATCAGCATAGAGCTTCAGGTCATCCATGAAAAGTACCCATCAACGCCACTGTCATATCCCAATTCTTTATTCCTAATAATCCCTGATAGGGGCATCAAAACTATGAGAAATAACAAAGGGAATAAGAAAGCTCCCTGGAAAATTCCTTTGTTGATATCCAGCTTTCTAAGATTCTCACCATTTGATGTCAGTATCGATCTTCAACTTCCCATGCTGTTTTCTGATAACTCAACTATATTGTCTGCTATTTTAACCATTCTCACAGTTTCCAGGAGCCACGAATGTGATACCATGTCATCAGCCTTCTTATAGTCAATCTAGGCCATTGCTTTGTTTCGTTGCTGCCTACGGTAATGATCTAAAATATCTTTGTCTATAAGACGCTGATCTTTGGTGCCTCGTGACTTCTTCCGACGTCCTTTCTGTTCATCAGGCAAAAAGCGGCTTTGAGATAAATGTTCGTACATTTTTCCCGCACCAATACTTGTTAACAACTTGCACATCAATGGAAGACAAACTATTGGGCGTTAATTGCCAGCTACTGTTCCTTTTACTGGGTCTTTTCGTAATGATACGGTTTTCCCCTCTGTCATCCAGGCTGGCACTTTACCACTATCGATACACTCCTGTAGATTGTTAGCAATTCTCTGATGACGTTTTGTCAGTCGACCAAACCAAAATCCCTGAACACCGTCTGGGCCAGGTGCTTTCCACTTTGCCATTTTCCTTGCTGATCCTCTTACATTTTGTATTGTCATTCTGATATTCTCCATTTTTTGAATACCCTGCAGCTGCTCCTTTACTTCACCCAACCATCCAGCATATCCCCTATGAGTAGCAGGCCTGGACCAAATGCTGGGGGACATGACACAACCTTCTCGCGGTGTTCCCTGTTAAGCTGTCTACTTGAATCTACACTTCAACCCAAGTCAGTGAACTAACTGTGTCATTAGACAATCTACTATTGATACCCAAACGAATCTCCATTATGAATCTCAGCGTACTACAATTGAATGTCGAGGGCCTGACAGCCTTCATAAAACACTGTGATTGAGCAACTGACTCTCAGCCATAAACCCGATGTGATACTACTCCAGGAGACACACTGTGATACCCGGAGACTACTGAAATTACCAGGCTATGTCCTGGCCGACCACATAGCGAGCAAAGTGCATGGTACCGCATCCTTTGTTAAGCGCACTGTACCGTCCCAAAAACTAATGAAGAGTGCACCACAACAAGACACTGAATTGATTGCCATCTGCGTAGCTGGTACCACTGTTGTGAATGTGTACAAACCTCCCCCAGCTAAACGTGGTCCACAGACGATGTCAGACCTTGTTAAGCCCACTCTTTTTGCTGGTGATTTCAATAGCCACCACACCGAATGGGGGTACAGTAGGAATGACAAGAATGGAACCACTCTTGTTGAATGGGCAAGTTGTACTAATCATCTCCTGGTATATGACCCGAAACAACCGAAAACATTTAGGTCCGGGAGATGGAAAACTGAAACTAACCCTGATCTCTGCTGGTGGAATCGACCAGTTCCTGCACCTTGTAGAACTGTCCTAGGACATTTCCCCAGCTCTCAACACCGACCATCAATCATCAACACCCACATACCAATTGATACCCAAACACCTTCGCGCCAAGCTCCAAGATGGAACCTCCGCAAGACAAATTGGCCCAAGTATGCAGAACTAGTTGATGCTGCTGTACCCAACCTACCAACACCAGAGAGTGATAACATCAATGAAACATATGAAGCTTCTACCAAAACTATCCTGACAGTTGCTTATAAAACCATCCCTAGAGGAAAGAGGAAACAATACATCCCATGCTGGGACAGCCACTGTCTTCTACGGTCAATCAGCTCTTCTACTGATGACTCAGCTAGAACTGCACACACAAATGAACTTAAAGAGCACCTGAATAATTTGAAGCGTCATCGTTGGCTTGAAACCGTGGAACAGAT
>RDPX01000031.1:3945796-3969122 GCA_003991215.1 Morbakka virulenta
ATGAGCGAGCCAGTTGACGAAAATGATAAACCCAAAAGGGGAAATCAACAACGAATGGATCGAATCTTGAAAGGTAGAGGGTTATTTGACATCAGAGAACAAAATTTGTAAGAGACGCAAGAGCAATACGGAAGAACGAGTGGCTCTCAGCCATTCAGATTGAAATGACAAAAAGAAAAGTTTACGAAAAGTGATGAAAAGGTTGAGGAAACTGAACCTGGGGGAGGCAACGTTAATGAACACGATGAAGTCAATGTAGTAGAAGAAATTGAAAACTTTGTTGCAGATGAAGCAACCAATAGAACCCAGGACGAAAGGAAAATGATTCGGAAAATTTACGAAATTTTACCAAACGGCCAGAGTGATTCATACTTCCCAGCGTTTAAAAATGTAGATAAGAAAAGGTTGTTTGAATTGACGGGAAATGTCAATGCAATTATTAGTGACATTGAGACTAATGAGGCGACAGGTACAAATAAATTGATAAAAGCAGTAACAATCGTTATAGGGAGAAAGTTATGGCTTAGACCAGCTGGTAGCAATCTTAAAAGAGCAAAAAAAAAAAAACCTTGGTGGAAGAGAAGAATTACTGAGTCCATAAATCAGTTGCGTAGACGTATTAATCTTCTTTAAAGAAAGAGAAATGATGAAAACCAAAAGAAAAGGAAATATACTGAGCTGGAAAAGAAGTATAGAATAAATTGCAAAGGGTTGAGCGTCGTGATTGAGGAATTAAATCACCGACTCAATGGGAAAATTGTCAAACTTTGACGTTATGAACAAAGAATTGAGCAATACAGAGTCAACAGGCTGTTTAACTAGGATTAAAAAAAGGTATACAAAGAACCTAATGGAGAAGAAAGAGCAAATGATGCCGTGCCAAATGCCGAAAAAAGCAAGCTGTTTTGGTCCAACATTTGGTCATAAAGGGGAAAACTACGAGTGCGAGCCAGAGTGGCTTAGAGAGTTAAGGGAAGAAAAAGGATAATACTAACAGGAACCGCTCATAACCACTGAGAATTTAGTAAATGAGCAATGTATAAAGCTCCCAAATTGAAAAGCTCCTGGCCCTGCCCTATTTAAGGGGTATTGGTTGAAAAGATTTATCTCTCTTTACTGTTGCATTGCGTTGCATATAAATGGTATGATAGATAATGAGACAGAGGTACCTTTGTGGTTGACGAAAGGAAGGACTGTTTTGTGCCCAAAACGACAAAACTAAAGGAAATGAAGTTGGGAAATTTAGGCCCATTTCATGCCTACCACTCATGTGAGATCTTCTAACAAGCATCATATCCGATATAATATACAAGTATCTTGATGAAAATAGACGTAACTCTAGGGGTACGAAGGAACAACTACTCGTCGATAAAGCCATCTTAGCAGACAGCAAGAGAAAACATAAGAATCTGGCCATGGCGTGGGTCGATTAGAAGAAGGCCTACGACATGGTCCCGCACTCCTGGATTCTGGAGTGGATGAAACTTGTTAACATTTCAGACAATATAGTACAATTTATCGAGGGAACAACGAAAAATTGGAAGACTGAATTGACAACATGTGGATAGTCACTTGGGGAGGCTGATATCAGAAGGGAAATATTTGAGGGAGACAGTTTATCGCCTCTATTATTTGTCAAAGAATGAAAAGGAAGTTCGTAGCCTTGTCTGTACTGTACACGCTATCAGCAAGGATATGTAGATGGAGTTTGGAATTCAAAAGTGCGGTGTGTTGATTTTGAAGAGAGGAAAGCTGAGTAAGACTGAAGGCATTAGATTATGTGATGGTGAAGTTATTAAAGAGGTGACCGAGGAAGGGTATATGTACCTTGGAATAATCGAGGCTGACAAGGTCAAAGAAACTAAGATGAAGGAAATGTTTACAAAGGAATCCTTTAGACGCACCAGATTAGTCTAAGGTCGAAACTAAATTGCTGAAAATAATCAAAGCAATTAACTCTTGGGCAGTATCTCTTATAAGATATAGAGCTGAGGTGATCAACTGGGAAAAGGTAGTTGAATCGACTCGACAGGAGAACCAGGAAATTATTGACGATGAACAAAGGTATGTACAAGAACAGTGATGTAGGCAGACTCTACATCAAACGAAAAGATGATGGGAGAGATTTGATAGGAATTGCAAACACTGTTAAGGCTGAAGAGAACAATCTTGCGTGGTATTTAAAAGGGAGTACAGGGGTGTACCGTGGGGGGAGGGGGTCGTTGGGAGCGACCGACCTTCCTTATGCAAAAGTTTGCCCTTTTCAAAAAAGTCGCGAATTGATCATTTGAGCATAAATAAAGGCAATAACTTAGCGGTAGTCTACAAAAAAAAGCGTGATCACGTTGCTTTTACACATTTGCAGCACTGCAGAATCTTCTTTTTTAATCCAATGTAAACATGTAAACAAACTCGATGACAATTTTTGCTTGCACGTGGTTACTCAATTTCTTTCTCGTACAATTTGCAAATTTTGTGTGTGCAGTTTTGTATGTATTTGATTTTTGAGTTGTGAACTTCAAAATGCCAAACAAAGACAGAAGAAGGAAATTACAAGAAAAAGAACTAAATGAATTTTCATAGCGCTGTAAAACGTTGACCAATTATTTCAGGTAATTATGACATTTTTTCATTCATTTTTTTCCAGGGTTGTTTTTTGTTGTTTTTTTATGCGTACTGTATGTTTACAAATAATCGTATGTTGAAACGAATCTAGCAGATTTGAAAAGCATGTACAATGCAATTCGATCTATGTACACAATGAAAAGCTTGCGTTGGACCTATCATCCGTTCTATTTCCCAGCCAACAGTGATTCCATTTTTTTCACCTACAGAATCAATAGTGATACACCAGAAAATGAAGAGTCGTGTCAAACGTCCAATGAGTCTACTTCCACGAGCTCAGATCAGCCAACAGCAACAGTTGATGAAACAACGATAGAAAGCAATCCATTTACTTCATGTATTGCAGAGTATTTTTAAGTGTCTTCATGCGTAAAAAAATAAAATAATTCGAGAGCAAGTCTTAGCTAAAATTTAGTTTTCAACCCTTATGTGTTCTCTTAACCGGTTCTAAACTTTTTGGCTTTGCAGCCTTAGTTAATACAATATTCGTAATTTCATTAGCATTCTGAAACCGGTAGTATGAAAAATGACTCACACACAGAATGGCACCGCCGTATCTAGTAGTTGAAGAATGACTGGAAATATCTCTCCTTCAAAACATTGAAAAGTTACTTGTCGGAACTATTAAAGGTTTCTTTCTTTTTGTTTCAGCTGATGGCGCAACATCGACTCAAAAAGTGTACGACATTGGCGAGGTAATGAAAGGAGGATTATCAACGCTGACGGGTCATCAAAGGTACCTTATACTGAGAAACCACTTTAAGCCTCCTGAACAATACAACTTCAAAAATACACTCAAGCATGGATGCTACCGATTACAAAAAAGAACACTTATCAGATTGTTTTGTTTACAGCCCAATCGATGATGGCGTCTTCTGTATCTATTGCGCTGTTTTTAAATGCTGATAAGAGAAATTCGGTCAGAGCATTCGTGAACAAAGGTCACACTGATTGGCATAATATAAAGGAGAAGGAATCAAGGCATTCAGGCAACACTTACCATCAAAACCAGTTCAGGAAGGTTACGGTATGATTGAAAGATTCGAAAATGCTTCAAGTGCAACCCCTTCATTGACAAATGAGACATTGAAAGAAAGGAACACAGAATTTCCTCAGATCGTGGAAGCATTGGGCCGAGTAGTCCATCTTCTTGGGAAACAAGGACTTGCACTTTGAAGCCACAGAGAAAGATCTGATGATAAAAATCAAGGTAAGTTTTTAGCTTTGGTTCACGAGATAGAGCATTACCATCCTTTGCTGAAGAAATATTTAGAAGATCCCCAGCGTATAGGCGTTAAGTATCTTGGTCCTAAAAGTCAAAACGAACTTATATACATAATTGGTATACAGATGATCTAAAAACAATTGGTCAGAGAAATCATCGAGTCTGGGATGCATTATATTTCAGCTGATGAAGTTACATCAAGCAGAGATGAGCCGTGGCTTAATGGTTAGTGCAGTTGCACAGTAACCAAGAGGTTTTGGGTTCAATTCCCCGAGCTGGCGAGGAGAATTCAGAAAAGAAAAAGCCATTGGTTGGTGTCAGGAAGGGCATCCGGCCAAGAAATTCCTCACAGCCACATCAAATATCCCTCTGACGGGCACCGTCTGAGCCCCAATTGCTGGGGGAAGATGACGTCAAAAACAAACAAAAAAAAACAACAAAAAAAGTTATATCAAGCAATGATGAAATATTGTCAATTTGTATAAGATATGTCAAAAATGAAAGGGAACTTTGTAAGGCATTTATGCAGTTTTGTTGAGCTCGAACGGATTGCGGGGGAATGTATCGGTAAAGCGCTTTTGAAGTTTTATGAAGATGCTGGTATAAACGTTAAGGATGCAAAGGACAATGTTATGATGGTGCAGCCAATATGCAATCTGAGAAGAAAAATGCTGCTTCGTATATTTTTAAGGAATCCCCATCAGCAGTTGCTGTAGACTGCTGTAGACGTAATCTGAATTTGTCACTTGCAGCGTCATGTAAAAATCCAACCATCAATAATATTTTAGAAACATACAAAGCAGTAACATTATTCATTATTTTTCAAACTCTCTCCAAAACGTGAGAAATTGCTGGAGCACATTGTTCAACTACCTTGCGTTGGGGCAGAAAAACGAAAAGTGTTGATAGGTTTATGCAAAACTCGTTGATCTGAGCGTGACATTTCAATGAACATTTCTACCTGAGAATGCCTTTCATTGTGGAGGTATTTGAGATCATTTGTGGAACGCATCCTAAGACTGATGATTTTGATGGCATTTATACACATGGCTGGGATCCGAAGACCAAACAAGATGCAAAAAGCTTTCACCAAATTCCAGTTTATCATTGGTTTGTATCTCTTTACCGGCTTCTGCATCCTCTGGCATTACTAAGAATTTACAGCGCAGATCGATCGACGTTGTGAAAGCTGCTTTGAGGACTTAAAGCATATCAGGGAGTGTATTGACAAAGAGTTTGATGTAATCTATCATCAATAATCAACAAGAATGGCAGAAAATTTGAGTGTGGAGCTGTCGATCCCTCGAACTGCAGCAAGACAAATGCATCGACATAACGTCCCAGCAGAGAATCCAAAGGAGTACTACTGCCGTACTATAGCGATACCCTTAATTGACAAATTCATTACTGAATTGACATTTCGATTCATCAAATTCACTACCACAGCGTCATAATTGTTCCTATTTGTCCCCTCCATTATTTGCAACCCTGACTTTGACAGCTTTCTACTGATGATTTGAGACAGAAATATAGCGATGATTTGCCCAAGTCTGAGGTTCTAGATCAGGAAATAATCTCATGGAAAAGGAGATGGCAACTTGTGAAAGTGGAGGACCGCCAATATAATCTTGCTAAAGCCATTAAAGAATGCAACGAGCTTAGATTTCCTAATGTACTCATTTTGCTGAAGATTGGCTGTACATTGCCTGTAACATCAGCTGAATGTGAGCGAAGCTTTTAAGTTATGAGAAGAATGAGAACATGATTACGGCCCAGCATGACATCGAATCGTCTTAATGCTTTCGCATAGCACATTATGGGTTTATGGAGAGACCAACAATGATGGCGCTGCAGTAGAGGCGTGGGCAGAGGCCAGGGCACTAACACTTGCTAATGATCAGAAACAACCATTTTCATTTAACAGCTCTCGCTGGAAAAGAGATTAAAACCCAGACATCGAGTTCACCAGTCGTAATATCAGCCAAATGTGTACAAAGGAAGTTCTTGAACCAATGTCCCACAGTCAACATCGACCTATTGCCCTATACATCAGTGCGCCAATTAAAGTACGACACACTCCATTCCGCAGACGCTTCAATCTAACAAAGGCAGATTGGCCCAGTTTTACCAAGCAAGTGTACATGCAACTCTCCGATATTCCACCTACACTTGAGAACTACAACACCTTTGTCGATATAGTTAAAAAGTCTGCACGAAAACGTCCCCCCGATTATGTTGGACTGAATATATACCAGGCATGTCAGGAGAACTGTCCAACTTGTTGACCACCTACAAGTCTTCATACCAGCAAGATCCATTCTCAGACAAAAGCATCAGTCTAGGAAAGGAACTACTTGAAAGTATAGCCAAACAACGCAAAGAAAGCTGGCAACGCATGATAGAATCAACGAATCTGACTCATAATAGCAAAAAAGCCTGAACTACCATCAAAAGGCTTGAGCATGACACCACCACAGTAAAAACAACGTACACTGTCGCAGCCAACCAGATTGCCACTCAACTTTTACTGAATGGGAAACCGGCACAGACGACCAGGCGGGGATTATCAGAGATACAAAATCTCATCCAGTACCATCAACTCAGATGGAGCTATCACCAACCCATTCAATTTGGATGAAATGGAGAAGGCTCTGAAATTACTGAAGAATGGCAAAGCAGCGGGCACTGATGGCATTGTTGCAGAGTTTTTGAAGCATATCGGCCCCATTACTAAAGGGTGGCTAGTGGACTTATTCCAAGACTGTGTGAACTGCAAGAGAATCAACAATGGAGGCAATCCAAAATCATTGCTGTCCTCAACCGGGAAAAGATCCAGACAACCCCAAGAGCTTTAGACCAATCTCCCTACTAAGTATTACATACAAACTATTTGAACGTATGATACTTGGAAGGATTAGCACCACCATCGATGAGAAACTCATCCCAGAACAGGCCAGGTTTCGCCCAGGGCGTTCATGCTCAACAAAACTCACGAACCTCACGCAGCATATTGAAGATAGTTACCTAGAAAAGCTCAATACCGGAGCAACACTTGTCGATTTAACAGCTGCATACAACACTGTACAACATCAACTGCTCATACACAAACTTTGGACCATCACAAATGACGTGGGCCTGTGTCATACAGTACGAAGTATGCTGGAAAATAGACGGCTCTTCGTTGAACTTAATGGTCAGAGAAGCAGATGGCCCACACAACGCAATGGCCTACCACAAGGAAGTGTTTTATCACCTCTTCTCTTTAACATCTACACAAATGATTTACTATTGCCAAGTGAATGCAGGCGTTTCATCTATGCAGATGACACCTGTATAACAATTCAACAGTGGCCCTTCACTAAAATAAAAAACACCCTCGAGAACGCCCTAAACCAGCTTACTGCCTATTACGAGTCCAACGACTTGAAGCCAAACCCAGCTAAAACCCAAGTTTGTGCTTTTCACCTGAAAAATCAAGAGGCAAAACGAACTCTCAATATTAAATGGAAACAACAACCACTGGAGCACCATCCACACCCAAAGTATTTGGGCGTCACTCTGGATCAAACACTCTCTTTCAAATCACACTGCTCTAATGTTAAGGAAAAGATGTCCACAAGGAATAATCTGTTGCACAAGTCAGCAACCTCCAAGTTGGGAGCCAACCTATCAACACTGCGTACCACTGCTCTTGCCTTATGTTTTCAGTCGGCGAGTATGCATGCTCCACCTGGGGAAGGTCAACACATGCTAAGCAAGTGGATATTTCACTCAATAACACTTGTAGAATAATTACAGGGACAATACGATCAACACCAGTCCATACTCTGTCAGGTATAGCCCCACTACATGTGAGAAGGATATCCGCCTCCAATCGGAAACGATTAATACAAGTCACCGATGAGCGTCACCCGTTGCATAACCATGGTCCACCTCTAACTCGACTGAAGTCAAGACATAGATTCTGGTCTATACCAGATGAAAATATCTCATCTTCTCAATCTCAAAGAGAAACCATGTGGAAGGTATTATGGGATGAATCACCAAACTCAACAGCTTTTGAGAGCAGAGGTGTAGTTTCCAAAGAACAACTTGCTACTGTCCACGATCTTGGCTGGACAACGTGGCGCAGTCTAAACCGGCTACGTACTGGTTCTGGTAGATGCAAATCTGTCATGAAACGAATAGGATTATCAACATCTGACACCTGCAGCGGTAATGCCACACAGACTATGGACCACCTCCTGCAATGTCCAGACGGCCGAAATTGCAGCTTTGCTGACTTAGATGAGCATACACCATCTGCAATATCATGTGCCCGCTACTGGGCAGAAACGCTGTAGCCGAGACACGAAAACAAACGAAAACGAACTGCTCTAGCGATCATGATCATACACAGAAATGTAGAGGTTAATTACAAGGATGCAACGAAGTTTTTCAAAATGTTTTCAAGAAAAGTTCATTCAGCTTGGTTTTTGAATGAATATTTTTTATTCAAATTTATTTAAACATGTATTGTTATAGTTATTTCTCATTATTGTTTGGGAGTTTTAAAACAGGTTCAGTTTTCAAGAAAAGTCATAATTTGAAGTCGATTTTAAGCAATCTGAAGCACCTAAATTTCAAAAATGTTCTTCTGCCGTAGGCCCCAACAATGGTGGGGCCTCCTTAGATAGTAAATTCAGTAAGATTCGACCTCCCTTTTATTTTCTTATGGCATACCCCTGGAGTACTGAGGAAATGCTCAAATGGGCAATTTTCATGGCCATTTGAACAAGTCGAAGAGTCAGACTTCGACCCTGCCGTATTAAAAAGGGATATAACGAATGAAAATGATGCAGAGTTGGCAGAAGAAAAGACTTCACGGTCAATACATTAGGAATAACAACGATGTATGCTGGAGTAACTCGTGACTTTGGCTAATGAAGGGTGACGTTAAAATTTCCATGGAAGCGCTGATATACAACGCTCTGGAGCTATCTCTGAGGACAAATTATGTGAAATTTCACATTGATAAGACAGGGAAGAAAATGTCAAGCATGCTTTTAGTGAATGTAGCAAGTTAACTCATGGAGAATTTTAACGACCACTGCAAAGCCAGGTCTTAGATGGTCTTACCAATATGGCAACAAATTGGCTTCAGCAATGAAACAATTAGATAGAGGCTCAATCCAGGGTTCTTAAAAAACGGTGCACGCACCTTGCAGGGAAAAAAACGGTTCTGTGGTAACTTAACTATGGCGTCATTAATTAGTCGATCCTTAGGTTACAAAGAACGATTGGAAGGTATGCCAACCGAGCTGTACCTGTCGCACAATGTGCAATACGTATGTTTGCGACCCAAATGCAATGGACCAAAGGCGACCTTGATACGACGGTAAAAGAAAATAAGGTAGTGGTATTTATGAAAGGGACTCCTGATTCGCCAATGTGTGGATTTAGCAAAGCGGTTGTACAGATATTACACATGCATGGTTTGGAAGACTTTAAAACATTTGATGTGCTGTCAGATGAAACTTTGAGGAGGCATATTAAGGACTATTCGGACTGGCCGACAATACCCCAGGTCTACATAAACGGAGAATTTGTTGGTGGCTGCGACATAATGATGCAGCTTCACAGAATGGCGATTTAATCGATGAGCTTGAAAAAATAGGACATCGTTCTGCACTGCTTGACGAGGAAGAATAATAAACAATATTGAAATGTAGGTTACGTTGAGTTATTACAGGTCCGTTCCGATGGACTTTTCCCATACTCGTCAGAGTTTGGTTAAGTTTTGACTGGCAGAGATGGCTGTCCAGTCATTGTTTATGTCAGCAGTAATACCTCTTGGTCGTGCCTTTCTATTCAACCCAAGCGCATTTGAATATTGGAGAGATTATTGAAATTTTTAAAATTAAAAACCCCAATCATTTTTTATTCCTTATGCTGTAGCTTGACCCAAAATTATCATTTTTGTTTTCTGCCCAAATGTTTAAAGTGTGCGACGAAAGTGCCTGTGTAATTAATGCCTTAATTTGTTATTGTTGCAGTGGAATTAAAGTGAATAGCACAATTTTATTTGCGGGTGACCGAGAAATTGGAAGTATTTTCTCCAGGTTGCTGTAGTTAGCTTTGCCAAGCGGTCAGTATTTGAGAGAGTTTGGGTGTACTGTACTCCAGAGAATTTTACTCCAAATTAATTGAAATTCAATGTGTAAAGTTTGTATATTTAATGTGTTTTTGGATCACATGATAACTGTCGGCCTGTAAATTTTGCCTACACATGCCTAAGCCATTTTTACAATACACAGCACTTGAAATACAGCATTTGAATTAAATCGTTTGTGTGGTTTTTGTTGCATACTCTCTTATGTCTGTCTTTCTATCTGTCAGTCTCTCTCTCTCCCTCTTTCTCTGTGTATGCATATATATATATATATATATATTTAAATTTTTTCTCACCATTTATGTTATAATACATGAATGGACAAAGTTTATGCAGAGTTAATAATAGTGCTGTAGTTTTATGTCATACCAGTGATGTCTAGTGATACAGGCCCCCAATATTGTACTACAGTTCATGCTATAGCAATTTAAAGGTATGATTTGGTTGTTGACCACAAGTTTTTCAAAATAATTTCCAGTGCCAGTGACCCAGTTGAAAGTGGCAAAGTGAATAAAAACCCTACATGACTTAGCTACCTATATTAACCCTCCATTCACCCCATTACTATCCCCAGTTTAAAGACAGTATTATCAGCCGTGTGAATAAATTCAAATATACTGGCTTTGAAATTAATCATGGAAAGTGTGTGTTACGACAGAATGAGAAAAAGATTTAGCCTTTAAATACATTTAACCAACTAAATGTCATTTGTGAAAATTGAAACACATCTTGATACCAAAGTCTTAAAATCAAGTTTGTTGTTATCTTTGGCTGTGGGAGTAATACACCCATGTATATCTTTAGAAATAAGACTTAAAGCTGCAGAGATGTGGCTTAGCAGAGGAATAATGTACAGAAAAAAATAATGCCACAAATAAAGAGATTACATGTTTTAACACACTGTCATAAGTCAAATGGAATTGTTTGAGCATATGTAGACTTGAGGGTTTTGGCAAGCTACCAGGTCATATCTTGTCAATGCAGGATGGTCATGTAACCCACTCTTAGAATTTTTGGTACAGGCACACAAACATGTCTACAAGTTATGGAAAATCCCCAAATTTCAGCTTAATAACTCCATCTGTTTAAAGAGTTGCACCTGTTTTAAGTTGGCATTTCAAGAGACAGAAATTTCTTTGGTGTTCCCATTCTTGCCATACCTGTTTACCTAAATACATTTTCAAATTTTAATAGAGTAAAAACATCATGAAATTTGGCACAATGGGTTCATTAAAGGTGCTGATTTGAAAAGTGCTGTAGACTTGTAGCTAAATAGCTGGCAAGAATAATAATTTCAGCTTTGAGATCTGAAAATCAGTTACCCACATTTAAGAACTGGGGCTCAAAGAACCCTCAAAATGAAGATGTAGATGATGTAAGAAGAATTTTGAATTAGTGTTTTTTAACTGACACAGCTGAAAACATAATTGTATTAAATCTTAGATATGAAGAAATACCAAATTGTATAAAATGAAAAAAACCTTTATTTTGGCCATTTTTGCATTGTAACTATGATGACTTGTGTGACATTTGTATCATGAACTGTCATTAAAAGCTTATTTTTTTAGCAGCTTTGTTTTGGAGAACACACTATTTTTCTTTACCTATGGCAGTTTTTAAAATGTTCATATATATTTCTATATTATATCTGACAATGTCCTATTATGCTCTTGCTATTAAGATTGATACATTACATAATCAATAACCGGTTCATTACCGATAAAGTGGTCACTGCCTAAGATTTTGGTGTTTGGGATATGAAAAAAGTGGGATCTTAAGCAAATAGGATCTTAACTGAGTTGGAAGGGGCTATACATGTACATGTATTGCATACATGTATTAACAATAAGTGATATAGGATATATATATATATATATATATATATATATATCGGTGTATCCCCAAATCACCCCCATTACAACAACAGCACAAAAAGATGGCTCCTTTGTCTCACTGAAAAAATGTCCATTATAACATACACAATCAAGAAACAACTTCTCAACAAAAGATCAGAACTTATTTCAAAATGAAAACACGAAAACAAATTCCTCCTCTGCAACTTCATACCTAATGACTAATCACATGGAACCTCCTTTCTTGATCAAACAATCAAACACCATTTACGTAATTTGAAAGTAAATCACTCTTTAGTAATTTTAAACTGTATCCACAAGGGACTTCCCTTCTTTCTTCCTTTCTCAGAGTATTAACACATTGTGATAAATTACCACCTTTAATTTTTATTTTTGATGAGCTGCCTACTTTATTTGTTTATAAAAGTTTGTACAGTATTTGTAGCATTATTGCCTGATGATCGAAATATTGTGAAACTATTAGTTGGAATCAGTTCTTATTTTTCGTGTTTTACTTTATGTATATTGCTCTGCTTTATGAATTGAGCACTTCTTTATACAAATACACAAAATTACACAAATATAAGTGATAAGGAAAGAATATAATGTGGCTGTCAAAAACCAGTTTTGAGGCTTTGGAAGACGAAGGTGAGAGGTCAAGCTGGAAAAATTTAAAGAGTCAGTGGTAACAGCAACAAAGAAAGTATTGCCCAGAATAGAAAAATTATCAATGAATAAAGGGATAACAACAGAGATACTGGACTTGATGAAAGAGAGGCAGTAGACTCCTAATGGAGCAAGTTCAGAATATAAAGCAATTGATCAGGAGATCAGGGTCAAATGTAATCTGGCCAAGAAAGAAAGGTTAAATGCAAATTGTGAGAAAATTGAGCAGTGTAGACATAGAGATCCAGCAGGGATGTCTAAGATCAAAGAATCAGTGGTCTCAAATTTTGTGCATCATCTGGGTGTATAAAGTCTAAAGATGGGAGTGTTATAATGGAAAAGGAAAAAGTGCTAGAATGATGGAGTGAATATATCAGTGACATGTTCCAAGATGACAGAGGAGAGAAACCCTCAATACAAAAGAGTATGGATGGGACTACCATTCTAAGATTAGAAGTGGAGGCAGCACTTAGCAAACATCATTAGAAGACTCTGGAATTGAGAGGTTGACAGAGCTGATAATGAAGTGTATGATGGTGGTAAAATACCAGAAGAACTTAGTAACTCAATTTAAATTGCTTTGCCCAAGAAACCTGGTGCAATAGAATGCAAGTTGCATAGAGCCATTAGCCTTGTGAGTCATGTAGTGAAACTGATTTTGAAAATCATTATGTAGAGGGCTTACGGAAAAATCAGACGAAAGATAGGTAAAGAACAGTATGGATTCATGGAGGATACTGGTACCAGAAATGCTATTGTCATGAAATTGTTGTGTATATTATTAATTGAACAGACCTTTAATATGTTTCATTCTTTTATTCCTTTAGGTATATATATGTATTAACATCTATGCTGATTTTGTGTTTAATAAAGCCTTTTGTTCAGGCATACTTCTGAGTCCATTTTATTTCAATTTATTAAACACAATAAAGATGAGCAAAGCCCTGAAGCCTTTACGATTGGATGTTGATCCAAACTCACCCAAAGCTGCAAAAGAATGGAATCACTGGAAAAGAACTTTCGATAACTTCATCACGGAATGTGGAACTGATGCCCCGGATAAATTCAGGTCCATCATAAATTTCATTTCTGCAGACGTCTTTGATTATGTTGAGGAGTGTACTACCTATGACCAAGTAGTTGAGACTTTAACTAAATTATATGTTAAAACACCGAATACCATTTTTGCACGACACCAACTTGCTTCCAGAAAACAAAAGCCAGGTGAATCCCTTGATGAATACCTTGAAGAATTGAAAAAGCTGAGTAAACATTGCAACTTTACAGCAGTTACAGCTGATGTATATCGTTCAGAAATGATAAGAGACTCATTTATTAATGGTCTTTCATCAAACTACATCAGACAGCGTCTTTTGGAAAATGAGAAATTGACACTTGATCAAGCACATGAACGTGCACGAACCCTTGATCTTGCCCAGAAAAACTCTGAAGCTTATTCGCAACAAAACAATCCCCTAACTGTAGCAGCTGTAGCAGTGGATCAAAAAAGCGCTGATGATGTACCATCCCTTGCAGCCTTACGAAAGGGTTCGAATACCAAATCAACCAATCCTCGCAAGAAATTGTGCTACTTTTGTGGTGGATCAATGCACGCTAACCGATCCTTATGCCCTGCCCGAGATTCTACTTGCCACAACTGCTCAAAAGTAGGACATTTTTCAAAAGTTTGCCAATCTACAAAGAAGGAGTCTAACTTATCTGCCATTTATTCACCAACACTTTGTGCTGTCTCGACAGCTTCTCCACTGAATCTCCGCCATGCATCGGTACCTGTAGTTGTGAATGGCCAAACCCTGGATGCATTGATTGATTCCTGCAGTTCAGACAGTTTTATTAGCGAAGGTGCTTTCAACAAACTTCAAATTCCAAAACTCCCATCCAACAAAACTGTTTTTCTTGCTCTCACCTCAATGGAATCGACAGTTATTGGGAGCTGTCAGTTGAATCTTTCGTTGAATGACCAGACCTATGAGAACGTTAAAGTTGACATTCTTCAGAACCTATGTAGCGACATGATTTTGGGGTATGATTTCCAGAAGCAACATCAAAATTTAACTTTCCAGTTTGGTGGCCCCAAACCTGACTTGATAGTTACACCACCAACCCAAACCAACATATCTGCAATGTCTGAGTCAAATACCTGCACCAAATTTGCTGACGTTAAACCCCCTTCACTCTTCAAAAGTCTTCCAGACGATATCAAACCGATCACAACAAAGTCGAGATCCTTCAATAAAGATGATCGAGCTTTTATTGAAGAGGAACTTCAAGCACTCCTTAAAGCAGGAAAAATTCAGAGGAGTGATTCTTCTTGGAGAGCTCAAGTGTTAGTTGCAAAAGATGAATTTAATAGACATCGTAAGAGACTATGTATAGACTATTCGCAAACAATCAATCTGTACACCGAACTTGATGCGTATCCACTACCTCGGATTGATGAAATGGTCAACAAACTTTCCGAGTACAAGTACTTCTCTACCTACGATCTCAAAAGTGCCTACCACCAGATTCCATTACAAGAATCCGAAAGGAAATACACAGCATTTGAATGTCTCGGTGATTTGTACGAGTTTGTCGTTGTCCCATTTGGAGTAACAAATGGTGTTCCGTGTTTTCAAAGGACAATGGATGATTTAGTAAAAGAGGAAGGTTTGAATGACACTTACCCTTACCTCGACAACGTTACCATTGGTGGAGTAGATGAAGCTGATCTCCAGAAAAATGACACTGCTTTTCGAGAAATGATTGCCAAACGAAATGTAACTTTGAACAACTCTAAAACTGTGCAATGTTCTTCCGTAATTGATATCCTTGGGTACCGTATCAGCCATAAAAGTATCAAGCCAGATCCTGAAAGATTACAGCCATTATTAGATTTTCCACCACCATCCAATGCTGGCTCCCTTCGAAGGACACTGGGAATGTTTGCATATTATGCCAAATGGATACCTCAGTTTTCAGACAAGATCAGACCATTAGCTGAAGCTGAAACCTTCCCACTGAGCGAGCTTGCACTTAAATCCTTCAACACCATCAAAATGGAGCTTGCAGAGGTTGTTCTAGCACCAATAGATGAAGATGCACCTTTTGTTGTGGAGTGTGATGCTTCTGATGTGGCTATATCTGCTTCACTAAACCAAAACGGTCGACCTGTAGCGTTCATGTCAAAAACACTATCAAAGAGCGAACGATGGTACCCAGCTGTTGAAAAGGAAGCACTGTCAATCATTGAAGCTGTCCGAAAGTGGAACCATTTACTATCACGACAACGATTTACCTTGATAACTGACCAACGCTCCGTTTCATACATGTTTGACAATCGAAAGCGTACTAAGATAAAGAACAGTAAAATTCAAACTTGGCGTATGGAGCTTGCTGAGTTTTCATACAGTATCAAATACCGTGAAGGAAAGAGCAATGTTGTCGCAGACTCCTTTACACGGGCTCACTGCCTCGCAATATCCAGTAATCTAGATGACATTCATGCACAACTCTGTCATCCCGGTGTTACCCGTCTATTGCATTTTGTCAAATCAAAGAATTTGCCATTCTCAACAGAAGATGTTAAACGTACCTGTGCAAACTGTAAGATTTGTGCAGAGCTGAAACCACAATTTTTCAAACGCCCTAATGCTACTCTTATAAAAGCAACCAAACCGATGGAATGATTGAGTCTGGATTTTAAAGGTCCTCTACCATCCACCTCACGCAACAAGTTTATGCTAACTGTCATTGATGAGTACTCACGGTTCCCTTTTGCAATACCTTGCCCCGACATTTCTACACCTACCGTCATCAAGTCCTTAGACTCACTATTTTCCCTATGTGGCATGCCAGGCTACACACACTCAGACAGGGGAAAATCCTTTATGTCAGAAGATCTTTGCAGCTACCTTACCAGCAGAGGAGTGGCTACCAGTCACAGTACACCATATCATCCCATCGGCAATGGCCAAGTGGAACGATATAATGGAATCATTTGGAACGCTGTTCGACTGGCGTTAGCATCCAATCAGTTACCTGTCACCCAATGGGAGAAGGTATTACCGGATGTCCTACATTCTATCCGTTCGTTGCTGTCAACTGCTACCAACACCACCCCACATGAGCGATTCTTCAACTTCCAACGAAAATCCAGTAACGGCACCTCACTTCCTTCTTGGTTATCTCCAGGACCTGTTTACCTTCGTAAATTCGTACGTTCCAGTAAACATGAAAATTTAGTTGAATCAGTCGAGTTGACCCATGTCAATCCAACTTATGCTCATGTTCGTCACAAGGATGGTCGGGAGTCCACAGTATCACTTTCTGACCTTGCACCTTGTCCAAGGGACACAGAAGAAACCCACCTGAACAGATCAAATGGAACCTTGGATCCAGAGGCGACACAAAGTGAAGTGACTGTAAGTGAGAATAATGTTCCTGACAAAACGACTGAAGAAACCGTAAACAACACAAACCAATGTCCAGTAGACGATTTGAAATCTGAACAACCATCACCAACAGATAGTGTACGTCGGTCATTGCGTATTAAGCGAAAACCACAAAAGTATGGGTTTGAAGATGATTAACTTTGAAAAAAAACACCCAAGGAACTCCTAACTGAGGGAGAATGTCATGAAATTGTTGTGTTTATTATTAATTGAACAGACCTTTAATATGTTTCATTCTTTTATTCCTTTAGGTATATATATGTATTAACATCTATGCTGATTTTGTGTTTAATAAAGCCTTTTGTTCAGGCATACTTCTGAGTCGATTTTATTTCAGCTATCTTTATGGCATGGATGCTGTCAGAAAGAGAAAGAGAATTGCAAAGAGATATGTATGTTTGTTTCATTGATTACATCAAAGCATTTGATAGGGTGGAGCATAAAAAACTATTCAATGATCTTGAGGGATTAGACCTGGATGGGGAGGATTTACACTTTACACAAAATCTATTGGGATCAAACTGCTTGCATGAAAATAGATAATGAGATGAGTGATTACATCAAGATTAAGAGAGGAGTAAGACAGGGTTGTGTTTTTACCAGATTTATTCGACCTTTATGGTGAAAAGATTTTTCAAGGCATAGCACTTTTGAAAGATTATGGAAAATCTTGAAACACTGCAGAGTCAATGGCTACAAATAAGAGGCTGCTTATGTAACATCTTTTCTGTTACATGGTTGTGAGTGCTGGACAATATCACCATCAATGTAAAAGTGACTAGAAGCTGTTGAAATGTGGTTTTACAGAAGAATGGTGAGAATATCATTTGCAGACCATCAAACAAATGAATTTTTGAGGAAAGCTGGAGCAGCAAGGTGTCTGATAAAAATAATCTGCCAAAGGCAAATGAGGTTTATGGGGCATATGAGTAAGGAAGGACTAGAGAATCTTAGCCTTACAAGTCATATTGAAGGCAAAAAAAGCATTGGAAGACAAAGGTTAACATACTTGGAAAGTCTTAAGTGCCATATTAAAAAGTGTATATCAGCAAGTGAGGAAAACATAAAAAACTAGAGATCTGCTACATATGATAAGAGAGGAATCTGTGGAGAGCCATGATCACCAATGTCTGGAATGAATAGGGCACCACTCCCTCTCTCCCTCTCTGTCTGTCACTTTGTGTCTCTCTCTCATCATATGTAGCAGATCTCCAGCTTTATGTTTTCCTTCTAAATGAAATAGGAGTTTATTTTAGAGGTCTGGAAGACCTCTAAAATACTGTGGGGTAATCAATTTTGCTTCCCACACTGCAATGACAGCTCTCGGCTGGTAATGGGAAGCAAGATTAATTACCCCACTGCACCTGCACATTTTCCCTACTGATTCATGCAGTAAATAAGTACTGAGATATCAGAAAGAAGCTTTGTACCTTCTTGATCACAAGCGGGATCATAGTCAAACTTGACTACACAAACTAGGATCTTAGAGGGTGAAATTAATATAGTAAACATTGTTTTTGACCAAAATTGACCTAAGAAAAATTGAGGCATTATTTTTAGGGTGTATGTTATCAAATGTTTCCAGTTATATGTTTTTCAGAATAGCTTGATTGGAAATGGCTGTAAATCTTATTCCATAAAGAGATAAACTTTTTACACCTCTTTGCTTGTTTAAAGAGGAAATTAAACTTTACTGTGGTTTGGCATTAGGGAAAATGGCTGAATTTTTTTTAACTGACATAAAATGAAGCACTCTTGTATAACTTTTTTATCCATTTAAGCTACACAAGGAACAAGCTAAAGTTGGACATAAAATATTGGCAGAAATCACCACAAAACTTGAGAGGAAAGGCATAGATTGGGTTTCAGACTGGCAATTATGCATAAATTGGTATCAAAAGTAATTTCAGCTTTTGGAGGAAAACTTTAAAGGCCCATAGCATTGGCATTGGTGAGTCTCACATTTAACTCATGGTATGCCAAAATATAGTTGTTTA
The DNA here is from genome assembly GCA_003991215.1 of Morbakka virulenta. NCBI lineage: Eukaryota > Metazoa > Cnidaria > Cubozoa > Carybdeida > Carukiidae > Morbakka > Morbakka virulenta. The sequence continues at coordinate 3,964,768 of RDPX01000031.1, forward strand.
TCATTTGCCAACAAAAATTGTGATAAAGCAGCTGAACCAATTCAACACCACATATCTTCTGCCATTAATGCATTAATAGCTGAAATCTCACTGCCCTTTGAGGAGTCTATGGTTTTGACAAGTACTGAATAGAAAGCTGGAGTTCAATCAGTTATTGGAGGACATATCTATGCCCTTCATTAACTGATTAAAGCCTAGATATCAAAATCACAAATAGTTTTCTGGACATTTCAAAAAAAAAAGATGTAACTTCTGACATTGACATGTAAATCATGGACACTGGATTGTACAGCTATTTATTTTTGTGTTTCTTGCTACCTGATCCAAAAAGCATTAAAGTTCAGGGTTAAAAAAGGGTCAAAAAGAACTTTGCTATATGCCTTCCAAGAAAGGTTTACATCTCTACCACTTTTGGTTACTTTATGAAGTTTACAGATTTTCCACGGTTATTTATTGCCTGCAAAAAAGTATGTTGTTATTGTCATTAAGCTTTGGGTCATTTTGACCCTCTGTGAGGCCATGAATTTTCCATCTCCATTTAACTCCATTTTCAGTGTATTTGTTTAGTTGGTAGAGATTTCTCTTGGTGAGTACCTTGATGGTGTCAGACCGCCTTGTTGCAGCTCTTCCCCTACCTCTTTTGCCTTTAATTTTTCCTTGCATTATTAATTTTTCTAAAGTGTTGTCTGCTCCATTTATGTGGCCATAGCAGGTTCTCATTGTGTTCAGTAATGATCTGTCTTTTTGTATTTAGGCTAGGACCCATTCATTCATTCACCTACATGTCCAGGGCACCCCTAAGTCTTTTCCTTACCCAAAGTTCACATGCTTACTACCCATGCCTCACTTTGATATTGACTGGAAATAAAAGTGCTCCAGTTATTCTTATCTTATATCTAAAGTAATCATGCCTTTCTTGCTCAGCGTTAGCCTGCATCCAACTTCTTTTGTGAAACCAGAGTTACCACTTTTTGGACATCCATGAAACTTGGGTTCCTTTACTACCCCAATGGATTCCCCATCCACTACAAAGTTGCTAATTTCTCCCATCATCATTACATTTAGTTTTTTTAGTTAAGTAGTGTTATATCGAGAGGTGCCGAGAATGTAATGTAAAAAGGTATAAAAACTCAGAGAAAACAAAGTGTATTGATGTGTTTTAACTCCACTGCTTCTAAATCACAACTGTGCAACTCACACACAAAATTAGTATTTACAAGGATTGATTTTTGCTTAGTCATGATGACTTGCTTATTATTATGTAATGTCTATAATTGGTATGCTGACATAATGATATAACAAGTAGTAGTCCTGCTTCTTTGCTTGCTTTCTAAACATTTCTGGTATATTCCTCCAGACTTTTGGTTTTGGCAATCAGGGTTGTGTCAACTGAAAATCTCAAATTATTAAGAATTTTATTTTGAGATTTTAAGAGCAATAGGGTTTTGATTACTATAAAGTTAAAAAAGATAACCATCTTAAAAATACAACTTTTTGAGGAACCTGTGACTGAACATTTTAGTGACAGAAAGTAAGAAAATATTTGTCAATATTTGACAAAGTATGGTACTGTATTTATAAAGGCTGTTGTTAGTTTTCATAAAAGGCATGAGTTTGGAGTAAAGGTGGGCATTCCTCAAGGCTCAGTACTGAGCCCATTGTTATTCATTGCGCTTGAAGCCTTGTCAAGAGAATACCAGAAACGTCCCTTGGAACTCCTGTATGTTGATGACCTAGTCATCATTGGTGAAACAATTAAGGAACTTATCACAAAACTGAAATTTTGGAAAAGCAAATTGGAAGAGAAGGGTATGCATGTTAACATGGGTAAGAGAAAGATCATGTTTAGTGGCAAGGAGCTGAATTCCCTCCAAGACTCTGATAAAAATCCCTGTGGTATCTGTAGAAAGAATAATATGTGGTGGTTGCAGTCTATGGGTCCACAAAAAATGCAGCAACACTCGAGGATGGTTATTTGAGGACCCTAATTTTCGTTGCTCATGTTGGTTTGGCCTGACATGACCCATCAATGGTAGACCCTGTGTGGAAGTGAAAATTGATGATGATAAACTTGAAGTGGTAGAGTCATTTTCCTATCTCGAAGACAGCATTTGACTGGGAGGAACTTGTGAGAGCTGTACTTCACAGAGAAGCAAAGTAGCATGGGAAAAGTTCCATGAATTATTGCTCTTCTGGGCCAACAAAGGTATCTTGTTCGTGGAATTGTGGAGTTGTGTACCAAAGCTGTATCTGCAGTACAATGTTACATGCAAGTGAGTGCTGGCACTGAGGACTGAAGATACACAGTGGCTGATCAGGAATGAATGAGTGATGCTCTGGTGGATCTGCAATGTAAAGGTTACAGAACAAGCCAGCATTGCAACACTCTACTCTAGGTTCCCTTCATATGACTCTTCATGAAAAAACACTTGTGTTGGTTTGGACATGTCAAGAGGAGTGAGTCATAGGCAAAGAAATTGCTGGAATTGAAAGTGGATGGTACATTAGGCAGGGGTAGATCCCAGAAAAACTGGGAGGCCATAATAAAGCAAGATCTAAAGGCCTGGTATCTTGCCAAAGCTGACACTGGCCTCCAAACCACATGGCAAACAGACCTACAACCAGCCATCAAAAGGCATACCTGTGCAAGCCATGGATACATGCCAACTGGATAATGAGTGTGAGTGTGCATAATACAAGATAACAAAAGAGCCCATGTTACTACAGTGTGATGGAAATTACCAGCAGCCTTGCATAATGTTGTGTGTGCGTCAGGATGTACAAGATAAAACAACAAGGAATAGACAAGGTTTCACGATTCACCCAAATACGAGGTGATCTGTTTCCTTCAACTAGTGAATACACACTCTATTTTACAATCACTGGCTAGTATATATGTACAACATTTCTTAATCTAATTTAATCATGTGAGATCATGTGCACCATAACTTTCTGCTTCTTCGTGCTGACAGTGGGAGGACGTAGGATGTTATGATGTGGTTACACAAGTTTCAAACTCCTATGTACAAACAATTCAACTCCAACATACAATTACTCATGATGTACATTTCACCCCCTCCCTACTAGAAAACTTTATGTATAAAAATTTACCCTACAACATAATCATCTAAACATGATGGAGGTTTTCTGTTTCTTACTGGCTTTCCAACAGCTATTTTATCTTCTGTTACTAATACTTGATCACTAGCAAGATCTGCAGTACTGTCTGGTGCCTGGGTGGTAACTAACTTCCTCAGGTTCCACCTGCGGCCATCTGTCAGTTCATACACATATTTCCCAACCCGCTTCCTAACTTGGATTGGTTCTGAGAACTTAGATGCTAACTTTCCAAACCCTTTGGTTGGAAGTCTAACTTGTACCCAAGATCCTTCGTCTAAAACAGTAACTGCCTTATGCCAATCTGCCTTGGATTCTGCTTCAGGCAACAAGAGAGCTATTCCCTTAATCGGCCTGCCAAGTAATGCTTCTGCTGGACTTTGCCCTTTTCCACTATGAACTACAGTTCTCTGCTTTTGTAAGAAACTAAAAATTGCAGACTTCCAAACCTCCCTTGAGTCATGCCCCTTCATAGTTGGAATAACAGCCTGCAGATGAGATTTCAATATTGACATTGATTTAGAACACGCACGACTTATTTGTTTTGGCACTGGGCCGGAGCAACATCACTACGGTACAGGATTTGCAGTCTCGAAAAAGTGGCGAAACAATATTTACAGGCACTGGAAAATATCGAATCGTATTTCTGTTTTGCAGCTACAAACACGATACAGTAAATTCGAGAGTGAGCAAGTGGACGACTTAAAACTTAAACTGACAAAGGTAAAGTATTACACATCAAAACAAACCAATAAGAAGACAAATACCCTCCAACTTTCACGAAAAGACGAACGTGGTTTGATCACAATTGTAAACATCTATGCTCCAACATCCGAAATAACAGCTAACAATCCTAAGGAAGCAGAAGAGATTTACTCACAGATATCCAAGCTCCTACATCAGTACAGAAATAAAAGCTCGTTATTCCTAATTTGTGGTGATTTCAACAGTCGAGTCGGAAAAGAAAAAGAAGAATGTACAGGTAGATACGGAAGCGGAAAACGAAACAACAATGGACAGCAATTGATCGATTACTGCAATATAAACAAACTATTCATCACCAACACAGCGTTCCAGCATCCAACAAGACATATCACTACCTGGGAAAATCATCATCAGAACAAAGATAAGACCAAAATAATCTCGACTTATTCACAGATAGACTACATCATCATCCCACAAAAACACAAAAACATCCTGAACGATGCAAGAGCGTACAGTGGAACGATCACATCCAG
>RDPX01000031.1:3974745-4030017 GCA_003991215.1 Morbakka virulenta
CCAATACCATCACTCCCTTGGCAGATTGTCAGCCAAGATCTTTTTGAGTACAAGAACAATGATTACCTTGTGACTGTATGTCATTTTTCAGACTGGATTGAAGTTGACCATCTTCCAAACACACTCGCCCAAACAGGAATCAAATGCACCAAAGCACATTTTGCTCGCCATGGAATTCCTGAAATATGCCACACTGATAATGGCCCACAGTATATTAGTAATGAATTTAAAACATTTTCCAAAGAATATGATTTCAAACACACTCGATCAGCCCCATACTATCCTAAAGGAAATGGTAGAGCTGAGGCAGCAGCAAAAGTCACCAAGAACATGTTGAAATGCTCTAATGACTTGCACACAGCTCTGCTACACTATAGAAACACACCACAACAAGGACATTCATATTCTCCAGCACAGAGGATGATGGGTCTACATACAATTACTCATCATGTACATTTCACATAAAAATCAACCTACATATTTACTGCAACTGTATTGGAAAAAATACATGAAACACCTGTAAACTGTATATTTTAGAATACTATCAATCAATGATGCACATAAAAGCATAAGAATCTAGCTCTTGGAAGTAAACCTTCTCTATACTTTCTCATATCACCGTGGAAGGTTATTTAAACCATTTAAAATTAAAATGATTTAAAGAACAGTACACAATATTTTTCCACACATCTCTCTCCTCTTTACACACAGCATTTTAAACCAACAGCCATGTGCAAACTTTTCGGGCTATGCTTGACTTGAAGTGAAGTGTCAAATCTCAAAACTACACACTTGTTAATATAGCTATAACCATCTAATACTTCACAAGGGAAAGCAGCAGTCACTATTTATTGCTTTTGGACAACATCTTGTACATGTCAGTAGTTGTGTGGAAACAATAAATGACATAAATTGTTGGCTTAACAAAGTTCAAAATAGACACTTTGGTTTCTTTTTTTCTGAGCTTACATGTTCTGTCAATGTTTCTTAACTTGGTAATCTGAATTTCATGTTTCATAAATATATATAAAATTGTGTAATGGCTGTAGCAATTGAAAAAATAAAAGTAGTAGCATTGCAAGGCTACTCGGGGTTGTGATCAGCTTGATCATTACAGTTGAGAAGAACAGGAGAATGCCAGTGGATAACTATTAAGAAATGAAGCTACTAGACCAGGTCATTAAAATTGCTTGGCACTTAGTCAGTACCTTCTGAAGCCATATTAAAACAAATAATGCAAATGGCCTTTTGTTTGGTGCCAAGGTATTAGCATTGGGCATAATGAGCTTACCATATGCTACCTAGTGCTATGATATTTTTTGTTCATTGTGGTTTACCTCTTAAAATATATAAAAACTGTTCCTCTTTTAAGACCTCATTGCTGAGCATACAAGGAATGTTTTACAACTGGGTATATTGGTACTAAAGCACCAAATAGCCACACTGAGCCAAGCAAGAAATGTAGATTTTGTAGCTGTTCATATGTTTTGCAAGAAATTAGACAATGAGAAAATAACATCTTGCAGTCATCCTGGTGTATTAGCCAGCTCCAAATGTAAGATATGCAAAAATGATTAGCTATGTTGCATGTATAGCTAAAAAAATTGAAGGATCCCTTAGATCTGTGTCAGCCCAGGAAAAAACTATGCTGGCACTGAAAAATCCAGTGATGCATAAGTACCAAACAAAAACAAGTGAGTTGCCTTTACTGCCTACCTTACTAAAACCCACTTCTGGTAAGTAATCATAATCATCTGATGCTAATCATGATGGAAGATGGGGGGTGAATGTTTTTGCTGGTGTGGGATGTCTTTTTGGAGAGGTGGGGTTTGAAATTGTGTTCTGGGTATCTTGGGGGTTTGTGGAAGAGCAGAGAATAAAGACCTGGTTCATTAGGATTAATAACTAAGTTTATGTCATTTCCACCTGGACCACCATCTGGACTAAAATCTCTTGGTTTTAAATGTATGATCTGGTATCACATCTACATGAACCCAGCATCTCCATTTACTGGAGATTCTAACTACAAATGTTCTGGGGGTCCTTCATTTGTACTATTGTCCCAGGAATCCACCTCTTTCCAATCCATAAAATCACATTCCCATACTGACTGGTACTATTCAAAGGCAGAAGCAGAATCTTTCTTGCTGGCTTTGTTAGTCTATGCAGTGGGCTGTGGATTTTCCACTTTGGCACTGAGATAAGGCTTCACCAAGAGTCAGACAGATCCTTTGAGGAAGTTTGAGTAACAGGTCATCTAGTGTTTTGCCAGTGAGCGAGTGAGTGAGGGGTGTTTCTGAAGGAGAAAAGCAAAGCAGCAACCTTACACTGTATAGAAATACTACAAATGGAACATGCAAAGGAAATTTCAAAGTCTGGGCATTGAGCGGTGCCCTTACTAAGTTTACTTTAACAATGCTTGGTATAAGGTGCAAAACATAGTTCAATTAATATCATAACTCAAGATAAATTTTATCGGTATCTCGGTGACCCTGACACTGTTTACGTACAACTTTAAATTTTTGCACCAGTCCTTCCATGCAGCACAGAATAAACTCATTGTCAGCTACTTATACAAAGCTGCTGAAAAGTAATTGAAAAAAAGTCCAAATCCTAAAAGTGTTTTGTTTTTTTGTTCTGTCAACGACAAGCACAACTACTTGTGATACAACATACTAGCTCCACTACTGTTACGCAATACCTAATTTTCAACCATACAGTCAGAAGTGTTTCCCCATAAATACAAAGTTGCCATTTATACTCAATACTTTACCTTAGGTCATTTCCAAATTACCATTATCACCTAATACAATATCTACCAACAAGTGTTCTGGCATCTCACTACCTCGCACATGTAATTGATAACAGGCATTTTCAACCTTCCTTAAACTTCCACGCAAAGTGTTCATTTTTTTGCTGAACTCCCCTGTGACGTGAAAAACGACTAACTGATCATATACTTTCCGCAAGACATTACACAGATTGTTTGCAGTTTCATGATCACCAGCTCCAATTGAATTGATACACATCTTCATTAACTCGCCAGTCAAGTCGCCAATACCTAACACATAATCCAAGTGATTTAACACCTTCACTTCTTTTGTACCAGATGGGTCCACTTGCATATAATCATCACATACGCTTTTGTAAGGTATAATGTCACCATGCTTTTGGAAATGTAAGAAAGATATAGCTTCCACAAATTCTTGCAACCCCGGAGAAAAAGCTCTTTGATATCTATTTACATCCTCTTCTGCCACTTCCTTTACGATAGTTTTCAAAAGGTCTCGGCAATCGTCAAGTTTTTTCTCCAACTCCTCTGAGAAGTCACCACGGCCAAAAGTTGGGTGTCTGTGCAATAAAAAAATAATTCTTTTACTGACAATCGTGAGGTCTCGACTTGCCTTGACAAGGCGTTCATACCGGTCATGCTTATTGTCTAACTCATCTCTATATACTTCAAAGGTCTTGCTTAGAACTGAGTTGGAGGATGGTGCTTTGTGTTTAGATGGTACACTGCCAGGCTTATCAGCACTTCCATTGTTCCTCTTTTTGCGTGGTACATTCATGAGTTGGCAGCACAAAGCAATTATGAGAGAAAAGATAACGTAATAATCCGTGCAGAATGAGCTCTTTCGCGTGCTGAACCCCTTTCGGATGATGCCACAACCACTTGTATTTCTGCTAGTATAATTTAACTTTCCTCGTAAGGTCCTTTCGTTTGAATATGCAAGCAATGCTGGTAGAACATGTTCAAAAACACTTGTCAGACAGTTTTCTTCCCATGTCAATTAATCGTTCAAAGGGACCTTCTCAAGTCTACCTGAATTGACATTACCTCCCTATGAGAACGAGACTATATTAATAATGATGTTCCATTCCAGGGCAGAGAGGAGCTGTGGCTTGATGGTTAGTGCAGTTGTAGCTTAACTCAGAGGTTCCAAGTACGATTCCCAGAAACTGTGCATTTGGAACTGTGCAAAAGAAAAAGCCATTAGTTGGCGTCAGGAAGGGTATCCAGTCAAGAAATTCCTAACTGCCAAAACAAAGTCCTTCTGAAGGGCACCGCCTTGAGCCTCAATTACTGATGAAAAAAATACGTATTGGGAATGCAGGCTAGTTCGAGCCCCAGAGTATTGGTCAGCCACCCGTCACAGGGTCACGGAGTCCTTTTTGTTGGCCATCATGCATGAGTGGGGATGTGCACTCTGGGCGTAGGAACTTCTTCTGAGGTCACCAACCAGTGGTGCGCAATTACCGCAGTGGTGGAGCTGACAACCAGATTGACTTTTTTCTAACAAAAAGAAGTTTTAGGAAATGCATTGCATCATTGACCGAAAAGCGATATCAGACGATGCAGTGGTCAGACATCACAACTGCTTATGGTACATCTGAATATGAAAAGGCAAAAGAAAACGCAACAGAAAAGAGAAAAGCGCATCAAGATTTGAGACCTAAAGGACCCAGAGAAGGCTTAAGCTTTCAAGGAAAAAGTAATAATAGAGCTGAAAGGAGTGGAAGTTGTTCATGGAGTAGAGAAAAAACGGGTAAAGCTCAAGGAAAGTATAAAAGAGGGAACAGGGAAAGTTTGTGGAGAAACTAAGAGAGCACGACCAAGGAACAAGGAGACGTAGTGGTGAACTGAACACGTTCAAAAGGCCATGAGGGAAAAATGACCAGCCTTTTGGAATCTGAAGAAGACAGAAGCGTCGTAGCTGTCGATATATATAAGCATTGAAAGAGATCGGCGAAAACAGCAGAGGAAAAGCAGAGCATTATAGGAACTGGTAAGAACATCTGGTTAACCAGGAAAGTCAAAGGAGCATTTTCAGGATAGCAAAGGCAAAGGAACGAGCAAAGTCTGAGAAAGGAGACATGGTTCTTATCAATGATAACCAGGGAAATGTTTTGAGCCAAGAAGCAGATAACAGACGGATGGAGAGAATATTTCTCGCAGCTTATGAATACAGACAATCTACGGTATAAGCTGGAAGATATATGCCCAGTTAAAGGTCCAGAATACCAGAAAACCGAAGAGGAAGTGAGAAGTACATTGAAAAGCATGAGAGGAGGCAAAGCCCTTGGTGCATCAGGTGTTTCAAGTGAGAAGCTAAAGGTCTTAGGGGAAGAAGGTGTAACATGGCTGACGGAGGTACTATGAGAAAAATGGGATGAAGAAATGATTCCGAGTGAGTGGACCAAAAGCTTGTTGGTCCCTATCTACAAGCAAAGGGAGACTATTTGAACTGCAAAAACTACAGAGAAATAAAGCTCTTTGAGAAGATCCTGGACAAAAGATTAAGAAGAGTAGTTAAGAAAGACACCGTGTAGTTCGCATTCACAAAAGGAAGAGGCACAATTGGCGCAATCTTTGTCCTGCTACAGCTGCAAGAGAAGGTTCTAGAGGGTAACAAGACTGTCTACAAGGGTTTTGTGGACTTGGAAAAGGCTTATGAGAGAGTCCCTAGGGGATTGGTCTGTGTGTGCCTTCGAAAAAAAAGGAATCAGCGAAAAGTTTGTGAGAGTAGTCAGAAGCCTTTACACACGCTGTGAAGCTTTGTCAAGGACGGTTGCAGGGGAGACATCCCCTTTTAAAGTCTGGGTAGGATTGCACCTAGGATCAGCCTTCAGGCCTCTGCTGGTTATCACCATCATGGAGACAATCTCGAAGGAAATATGCAGAGGTGCTCCACAGGAACTCCTTTTAGCCATTACAGCCAACGAAGAAAGGGAGCCACAGGAGAGAATGGGAGAGTGGCAAGAGGTTCTAGAAAAGAAGGGCTTTAAACTGAATGCAAAGAAGACGGCAGTAATGTTATCAAGTAGGAAAGTTGTCGAAGCCCCTAAGATATCCACAGAGAGGATATCCACGGAGAGGAGATAAAGGCAGTAAATAAGTTCAACTATTTAGGTTTCATAATTGAAAAGGAAGGAGGCTGTGAGGAAGAAGCCAAGGCAAGAATTGAGAGTGCCTGGAAGAAATGGTCAGAGAGTAGCAGAGTTGTCTGCAACAAAACGTTGCCCTTCCATCTCAAGAGCTATTTTTATAAGACGGCCATCAGATCTGTTATGCTGTATGGAGCTGAAACTTGGCCATTGAAGAAAGCATAAGAGAGGAAGCTGGAAGCCACAGAGATTAGGATAGTGCGCTGCATGACTGGAATATCTCTGTGAAAATACAGTGGAGATTTGAGAAGACTTGTCAAAGTATTATTTCTATCAGTAAGTGACAAATGCTTGTCTAAAGATCACTTTTAAAGCCTCGAAGCCTGTACAATTCCTAATTCTTGCTCAGCTTTTAACTGCAGTAATCGTCAAAGAAAAGTAGATCTCCTTTCACCGAAAGTGGCAGCTATCGGATTCTACCATAGAGTGCTGACAGTATAGCAGCGTTGGCATAGTAAATGACGAGTACCAAGTCTCCAAAAGCATGCTAGCTTATCTTGTAGACCTCTTGGAGTCACAAAAACGTATTTTGCTACTCTGAATACACAATTTTCTTAACTTAAAAATATGGCAGCAAATATGAACACTCTCTAGGTTAACCATAGCAGATAATTTTGTTAAGAAACTATTAACTTGGAATTGAGAGTACTTGGCCTATGGTAATCAGAATACGTTCGTTATTTAAAAGAGCAGTATCAATTTAAATTCAAAAAGCAGTAAACGTTGCTTGGCTAAGTGGAAGTTGAAAGCCATTACAGAACGAGAGACCATACTATGTTTACTAAGACTAAGCTCTGACCTATTAGTTGGCTTTCCTTTCTTTGCTTTTAACCATCAGAGGCTGCGTGTATACAAGTTTAAGAGTCTAGAGAAGGTTATAATTTGAGGTACCAGAACCTCAAGATATTTACCAGTTGGAAACTGTAAGCTCTAAAGCATTACACTTGCTTCAAATGTTATAACTGAAAAACCTCTTCACCTAATACTGTCTACAGCCAGCTGTTTTTCCGCTTTAGAATTTGTCGTGGCCAAATAGTGACAGAACGAACATACTTCAAGACCGTCCACCATAATGTTACAGGTACTTGAAGTCAGCAAAAACATAAAAACGTACCTGTACAGCAATTAACCTTCAACAAAATGTGACGAAGAAGCCCTTGAAAAGGGAAATATGTACAATAGCATTTACAGAAAGTTGGACCCAGAGGCACCGTACCTCTTCGTATCAACCTGCTTGTTATTTCAGCCTATAGTTTATGTAGTCCTGTGCCTGTAAGCATAATCAGGTAAAGGATTTGATTCCTGAAAATAAGCACTGGTTTAGTTAGAGCTCACCAGGAACCTCTCTCTCCTGATGCATTCATTAAAGCCTTCCCCAAGCGTTGATTTTTGGGTTTAGCTAAGCGTAAATTCGCTGCAAAACCTTCACGCAACAGGATGAAAGTGAACAACTGACTTTCACGCCATGGTGTACTGACGAATGATCGCCTCAGTGTTTTTCCCTCGATTGAGCCAGCAACATTTAAGCTCCATTGGAAGTACATGTTTTACAACGCGGTTAATACAGAATCATCTCTCTCTCTTCCGGTATTTCCTCTATGGCATGACTTTCATCCGTCGTTATCGTCTTGTCTCAGCAGTACATAAAATCTGGTTTTGCCAATAGGTGGCTACAACAATGGGATTATCTGTGGGTTTGGAGAGGTCAGATGGTGAGTATATAGCTGAAGCATCAGGGCAGGAGATTAAGCTTTACATTGTCTTTAGGTTTTCGCATGAGCATACGTCAGTGTCCGCTATCTTTCTCCGCTTTATCAAGCTGTTGCAGCGGCAAACACCAACCTTTAGCTTGTTCAGTGAGCGCCATAGCAGCTATTTCTGTCAGTTGCCTTCAGCCATGCATTCTGAGGAAACATTACCTCTTTTCTTCCATTCATCCTTCTGAGGTAACTGTGACGACTCAGACTGCCATTGTGCCTCTTCGACATGTCAGTAGTAGACATGTCTGTAGAATGGATGAAACTCTTTTGTGATGTTAGCCGATTTCTGGTCTCTACCTGCCTATATCGGGGATGACATATGACGTTCATCAATACTGTGGATAACACGCTCCCTGTCTGCTGCTGCCTTTCTTTGGATATAAGGAAGGAGGGGAAGGGGGGGGGAGACAATGGCGCTTGGTGTATACAAACACGGAACCGGTGGTGCCCCGTTATGATTCTGCACGTTTCATTTAACACTGAGTCAATATTTGCTGTATGACATGAGCAGTCCCATGTATAGCATGTGTACTCTGCAACTGAGAAGCGTAGTGCGATGGCAGTGCTTCGGAGAGTTTTAGGATCAGCACCACACCTGGATGTAGCAAGTTATTACGAGTAGCAATTTTGGCCTTCAGGTTTAGTATATGGTTTTTAGCTATTAGTGTGCGGTCCAAAGCTTCCCCCACATACACGGGCTCAAACTGATGTTCCAACTGTGTTCCATTCCAGGTTATGCTAAGGACCAACTTTGCTTCACGGTTTCGTAAATGGAATGTCGAAATCTCAGTCTTTGATGGATTTGGTTTCAGGTGGTTTACTCAAAATAGAATGATAGTTGGATTAGCCCACTGCATGAAGTCTCTTCAATTTTTGTGAAGTTCGTTTGTTGGGTAGCAATGTAGAGGTTATCAAAATAAATGAAACGGCGGCATCCGTGTAGATTAAGTAGGTCATCAGTATATATTTTGAGTAGGAGGGGAGTCTGAACGCTTCCTTGTGGCAGACCATTTTTTGACTTCACTACTTACTGTGCTTGCCGTCTAACTCAACATAAAACTGTCTGTTGGTGAGAAGCCGCAGATAAATCCACAAATGCTGATCCTGTCACAAGCTTTTTTCTGAAATCCATTTTCTATATTTTGAGTAAGGTTTAGCAGTTAACCAGCATAAGATCGACCGAGACGAAAGGCAGCCTGATCTTGGTTGAAGGTTGGATCAATATAAGTGGTGAGGCGTTGGAGGATTACTCGTTCGTATATTTTGTAGCTGATACAAATCAAAGAGATTAGTCTGTATCTTTTTGTTATGACGTTAAAATGTATCTAGTTGTAGAGTTTCGACGTGGGCCAATGAGGCTACCCTTTGCCACAACAGCCTTTGAGTCACCCTTGGATAAGATATAGCACCTGTTAGTTTGGTTAGGCGAAGCTCATTAGACTTGGTTTTCAGTCCACCTAGGAGAAGGAAAGCTCTGATTCCCAAGCGTCTCTTAAGTGGTCCTAGCCTGGCCGGGTTAATTACTGATGAGATGCTTCTGATAATTTGAGATGATGTTTCGTAAAAAAGAATAGGTAGAAGAATTTCTTTGTGTACTTTAAAATCTTTCTCCCCGAAATCAGACGGGATAATGCTTCTTTCACTATAAGCTAGGCCCTTTAAACTCAGCATTATCGTTACCTATGCTACGATGTCAGTGGCAGAGGATCAAACCACTGATAACTTCTACCGAGAACTAGAAGTAGTCTGCTCCGTTTGTAGTTGAAACGAAATCACCATTGTTATGGGTAACTGAAACTTAAAAGGTGGATTAGAAAAAGAGGGAAAACTTATTGAGCCTCACGGATTGAAGGAGAGGAACGATGGAGGTGAGAAGCCAACAGACTGGTGCCGAGACAGAGACATGACAATCACAAACACATGGTTAGAAGTTCACCCTCGAAAAAGGTATACATGGAAGAGCCCTGGTGATCAAGCCAGGAACCAGCTCAATGTTATCATTATCAACCAAAGATTCAGAAATGCACTTCAGTCTTTAAGGTTTACCTAGGTGCATATCCAAACTCAGATGACAATCCAGTCATCATACGGTTTCAGCTATCAATGATAAAAATTCAAAAAGCAAAATCTACAGCAAATCCTGATTTAAACTCTCCCAAAACTGCAAGGGAAACTAAAAACAATTAAAAAACAGCAGTCCTCAGTAAGATGTCAGTGCTGGATAGCAACATAGGTGTAGAATCTCACTGGAGTAGCATGGCAACGACAGTCAAACAAGGTGCCAAGCAACACATTACAAAAGAGGGCAAAAAGTCACCACAGTCTCCTCCCTGGACCACACAGGAGATCAAAGATATGATGGAACAAAGAAGGCTCTTCAAACACAACAAAGTGCCGTGAAAACTTATTAACAGACACATAGGAAAGAAGGGAGCCAAAGCCAAGGAAGAATGGTTAAAAGCCAAACTTCAAGAGGTATAGAATTAGCCTTGACAGACGTTGCTGTATTGGTCTCAGCTGTTAAGCCCTATAGTATCTGGGCTTAGCTTTTGAATTACAAAGTTAGCAGATGGATACAAAATTAAAAGCAAACGGTTGGAATTACATTAACTATAACCACTTGATTAGACCAAACTCCTTCCCACTGTCTGCAATGAAAATGTGCACTGGGTTCACAAGTAAACCTCTCTGTTCTTCATTCTTACGAAACAACTTTAGATCATCCATGAACAGAAGATAATTAAATCTGTACTCTTTCTTTCCCCAGCCATAACCTTTTTTGACCTTCCTGAGAACTAATGAGAGTGGAAGATGCTCAATACTAACAGTAAAGTATTCTCCTCTTTACATCAACATCACCAAGGTCTTATCCATTAGATGTTAATAAAAGCTTCCACTAATGCATACTTCCTTGCAGGACGTTTCTCACATTCTCTGCAACCCCAAATATTTTCATACACTCACTCATCTAGTTATGAGGGACAAAGTCATAAGCCTTCATATAACCTATCCATGCTATAGCCAGATTAGGTTTTATTTTCATTATTATTACGTTACGTTTATGTCACAGCTTAAAATGTAGCTGATTGTTTACGCCAAATGTATTCATGTATTCAACACATGGCGAATAACTTTTTTCCGTTTCTAGTAGGCACAGTTCCTGTAGTGTTCCCAAAATAATGCTTGGAGTAAAGTCGTTGAACTAGTTCTTGATACTCTTTGAAATGGTGCCAAGCGTTCTATACATGGTAGGGATGACTTTGTTGATATTGCAATCCCAGATTCTCATCAGTTCCTATTCCACATCCTCATAGTTGCTAAGTTTTTCATTCTCTTCCCTCTGAACCCTTGTGTTAAATACCCAGGCAAAGTCATTGATCAAGCAAGATCCTGTTTTTATGTTTAGGATTAGAATGTCTGGCTTATTATGTTTTAGTTCTTTATTAGTTTGTACTTGATTCTTCTCCGTCATCCATTCCGGAGTATGCTCATACCACTTTTCACCGTGGGTCAAATTATTACATTTACTTAGTTCCCAGCGTATAACTTTGGCAACACCATTTTGCTTCCATTCTTTGTATTGCTCCTGCGCCGGCTGTGAAGATTCTGACACTTATGCTCAACAGTTCCCTGACGTTTCTCACAAAGTCTACAAAAAGGGGTTTCTGTTTTCTCAGTATAAAACTGAATCGATTTGGTTCTCAAAGCCTGCTCCTGGGCAGCCACCATCATTCCTTTGGTTACTTTCTTAAGGTAAGGTTCTTAAGGCCACTATTTAACCAGTTCCATGACTGTTTGTCTCTAAACCCAGTGTTTTCGAGGAAAACACTATGTAGTTCTTTACTGTTCAAGTTGTCTTTTCGCTCTTGCATAATTTCACTGTTTTGTTTTCCGAGATACATTACGTGCTCCTACATCAGAGCTTTCAGCATAGGTTCTTTGATTTCCGAGACATACTTATGTAAACAGTTCTTTTCAATGAGGACACAGTTCTCAACACTAATCATACCTCTACCATCGTTAGATCTTTTGAGGTAGATTCTCCCTACATAGCCTCTTTTGTTAAACATGCTATGGATCGTCAAAATTTTCGTGTTTTCCTATCAAGCTCTTTTAGTTCAGTTAGATTCTATTTAATTGTCTCTGCACTATACCTGATGAGAACACAGCCCGGAGTTGGATAGCATTAATAATAGTTTTTCTTTTCAATGAAGACTTCAGTATGTTTCTAAGTCTCCTTACATATTCAGCTTTCACGTTCTCTTAATCTGTATCTCCTAAATGTTGTCAGTCTCCAGTACTCACATGTATTTTTACCCGCCCTCAGGGTCAATCTCTTTTATCATCTCGCCCGATGGGATCTCTAAGCCCTTTGCCCTAAAACAATTTCCCTCTTTTAATTACTAGGGCACCATATTTACTAATGCCATATTGCATCTAGATGTATTTCTGAATACACAAACTATATTAACTAGCACTAACTCTTTTTCATATTTGTCAAACAGTTTTAAATCATCCATGAAAGATGATTTATCGATACCTCAAACGTCCCCAAATCATAGCTGGCTTTCTCTTTATGTAAAACAAAAGACCTAATGACACTCCATTCGATGTCTGGTCAGTGCTTCATGCTATTTTTAACTAAAGTTTTGATGCTATAAGCTTCTTTAAAGATCTGAAGGCCCTTCAATATCCACTAGTGTGGCACGATTTCAAAGGTGTTTTGTAGTCGATCCATCGCATGGTTCGTCCAGTGTGTCTTCCCTTACAGTTCTTAATGATCATCTTATCTACCAATAATCGATCCTTAGTTCCACGGTTTCCCTTACGGCATCGCTTTTGCTCAACAGGAAACAGGTCATTCAATTCTAGATGATCATAAATCTCTTTAGATAAAATATCAGTGAATACCTTTCAGAGTAATGAGTAGTTGGTTATGTTTTCTTGTATTTCTCTTGTTTTTATCCTTAATAATCAGGACCGTTGTTCCCCTTGTTAACCACTCTGGTATATAGCCTGGTGTCAAGTAATCATCGACCATAGCAATAAGAAAAGAGTGAAGAGCTGTTAAGTTATTAATCCTGTATCCTTGGAGCCATCAGGCACTGGTGACTTCCAATGTGACAGTTTACCTGCTTTCTGAACGTTCCAGTTGAGATATTTAGATAAGCCTACAGTTGTGTCTTTTCATGAACTTCATTTTCAACTGAGTCAATTCACTCTGTCTTATTATTATGCTCCATCACTTTCTCCCAAAATCGTTTTTAGAATGTTTTAGCTTCATCGGCGTCAGGTGTCTTATCCTCATTTCTCTCTTTTCCTTCTATTCTCTCAAAAAACATCATGTTATAACTAACAGCCCCTAATTTTGGCACTCTTAGCTGTAACTAACTGTTTCAGTTTTTATATTACTACCTCAATACTCTTCTCATTGACCTTATATTTATCCAATAGTCTTTTTTTAGTGGCTTTATTCCTCAGAGACTTACTTTGTAAAGCTTTAAGTTTGCCAATGTCCTTCCTTAGTTAAATGATTTAAAAATGCAAACGTCGTTTCTACCATGGTTTGGTTTTTTCTTCTGATTTATTCCCTTTCCTTAATACCCAGCATGTGTCTTACGACATTAGCTGCTGCTTTTACTATGGTATTACAATGGCTTAAATTTTCTTTTTCTATCTAGGGTGTTATTTTATTAACTTTACATTTAACTTCTTTAAGCTTTTACCTTAGGTTCATAGGCCTCTTGTTATTTTCTTCGATCTCATTCAATATCATTTCAAGCACGTTTATATCATCGTCTCCTAAACCACCTACTTCATCAGCTTTCCAGCTGCAATTATTTTCATGGCTCATGTTGTTAGTCTTCTTCATTGGTTTGCCGTTCTTATTGTTGTATGTCTCAATATGGGTAGTTGGTCTCTCATTTTTGTCAAACTCAAGATCATCATCTGTATTTTTCTGATAGCTTTTTTCGTACTCTAGCTCTCTATTCAGTTCTTCCCTTTCTAACTGAAAAATCTACCCACTTGTCTTGCGAAAACAGGCCTGTCATACACATTTTTTCTCACTCTGTTCAAATATACTCAATTCATTCCAAATCTTATTTATTCATTTACGGTATCACCCTTTTTGAGACCACTTTTCAAGAAGCATCTTGTTACTATTTTATTCAGTTCCTCCATCCAGATAGTTCTTGCTCTGTTCTAGATATTTTTTGTTGAAAAATTAGATACCCAAGTTAAACTGCTGCCTATAACTTCTACACTAGGAGGGCTCGGGCACAGTCACACTTTGGGTAGGCAATTGAAGTCTCCGCTGGTCAGTTATTATATTTGTGTTTTGATTCATCATAAAAAGGGAGTGGTTTGTAAAAAGTTTTCTATTCCTAGTATTTATCTCGTGATTCAATCACCAGGAGGATTTATAACAAAGGCTTAAAATCCTTACCTGGCCATGTGACAGATTAACCCCCGCCGGATGCCAACCCGGTACATCTTGGTCTGAAGTAGAGCTAACAGGTACTATAATTTTCTCAAGGGTGACCTGGAGGTAGTTATAGCAAAAGGTAACCTCATTCGCATACGTCGAAACCCACAACCAGATGCAGTTTAATGTCCATAACCAGGATTAATTGTTATTATTATTTCTGTGAAACAATTCAAAATAACGTTGTTGTTTTACTGAAAGTGATCAGTGCATTCATAATCTTGGGTTTCGGTAGCAAAAAGCTCCCTCAAGTCTTAAGTAGTCTTCGAAGAATTCTGGCAGAGAGTAGCAACACAGCGTTTCAATTCTACAATTCTGGTGCTATCCTAATCTCTTTTAGTTTTTGCTGTCAATGCTTTCAGTGTTGTTCCTAGCGCTCCAATTATAACTGGGGTTATTTTCATATTTTTGTTTCACATTCTTTTTCAGTTCCGTTGCTGAATCTTGGCATTTCAATACGTTTTCTCTTTCTTTTATTTCCTGGTATCATATGGAACAGCAAAGTCTATTATCAGGGAGTTGTTTTTCTTGTTCACAATGATCATGTAGGGTCTGTTTGCTTTAACAATATGGTCTATTTGCATTGAAGAGTCCCATAAGGTATTTTACCCTTCGTTTTTGGATAACGCTGCGGTTGAAGTTCATACCTTATTTTTTTCTTTACAAGACCGTATTTCCTGCTTGCCTCCAAATGTCTCTTTTTCTCTACCCAATCATGTTTATACTCCTTTTATACCATTTTACTACATTCACTTAAGATGTAATTGATGCTTTCATCTGCTTTACCACACATCCTACATTTGAGTCATCAATATTTGCTTTCACTAAACTTGTTCTCACTGCCTTTTTGTGCTGCCATAATAAGGGTTTCGGTTTCTCTCTTCAGCCCTCCTTCTTTCAGCCACAACCATGGATACTTATGTGGCACATCCTCATTTTGTCTGATGAAGTGTCCAGGCAACACTTTCTTTTTCCAGTTGGTAGTCCTTTCTTGCCTTTTCCTTCTCTTAAACTAATTTTCTGTTTCAGAATCCGTATTCTCAGAATCATCTCAGCTTTAACGAAGAGTTTCTCCTCCCTGTTTTCGGCAAATCTTTTTAGGCCAATTTTAGAGAGATTAACAGTTTCTTCAACGCATATGATTCCTCTTTCACCTTCTTTTCTGGGTGTGTATCTCTTGGGAATCCCTGGTACATAGTTAAGAGTTTCCTTGTTCTTTGATCCAGCTCTTGAGGTTCGGCCTTTTTCCAGTTGAGGAAAGCAGTCGAGTATCTCATTACAAGAATAGCCCATGCATTAATGCCCTCGATGACATTTCCTCCATTCACGTTTGTCTCCAGTATCTTTATCACCCTTCTCTTGTATTCACGGTACATTTTTCATGTCATCTCTTCTACCTGTACTTCATCTGCCTGCACTAAACCTAAATACTTGTATCTTCCTTCTTCTTTCAGTGGTTTATGACTGAATCATCTGGCATTTTGTTTCCATTTTATTTGATCCTTTTCCCTCTCTTCATTACCAAGTTTGAACACTTTTTGATCCCACATTCCATGCTAATGCCCTTACTAAGGAATTTGGCTGTCTGAAGTGAATCAAGTTCTTTTTTGGTCTTTGCTTCCAATTTAAGATCGTCCGTCTAAAGTTAGTGATGTATTCATTCTCTAATTTTTGCAGAATTCATACCCAGCCATTGTCTTTTTCAATACATTGGTCAGGAGAATGAGTGTTATAACAAATAAAAAGGGTGATAAAGCATCTTCCTGAAATATACCTGTTTTAATCTTAACCTCTCCTAGTGATTCATTACCACATGTCAGCTGAATCCTTCAATATTCCATTGTCTTTTTTAGAAATTGCACTAAAATATTGTTTATTCCTAGTATACACAAGCAATCTAACATCCAGGAACGTGGCACCATGTCAAATGCTTTTCTATAATCAATACATCCCATTGCACAGTTCTTTTTGTTTATTCTAACTTCTGAGTATCTTCCAGCCTATGTACAACTGATCGACTGTTCCTCTGCTCTTTCTTTTGCATCTGTCTTATTCCTCAGGCAGAAGCTGGTTCCTTTCCAAAAACGAGTAAATTTCATCAGACATTAATACTGTTAATAACTTCCCACAAAGAGATAAACATGCATTTTTTCTGTCTGACTTGTCTTTCTGCAGCAGAACAGTTCGGTCCTTTGTTATCCAGGCGGGTGTCTCTCCCTCAAAGCATGCAATAGAACTTTTTTCTAAATATTTAGGCACTCTTGTAGAGTTTTTTAGCCAACAAACCTGCACACCATCTGGTCTGGGCGCCTGATAGTAATCTGTTTCTTTCCTTCTCACCTATCTCATTTAATTGTTCAATGAAATTCTTCCTTTCATCTTTTACTTCCTCATAATGTGAGAAATAACCATTACTATCAGCAACCCTTAACCATGTACTCAATTCCACTCTCTTGCCTGATTTCCTCTTCTATATGTCCATTCGATCCATCTTCGATCGATCGTTTTATCTCTTTAAGGTCAAGGCTCGATATCCACTGCTTCTTTGTGATTTGATTCTTCTAATCTACTAATCTTTCTTCAGTAACTGGGAATATATTTCTACTAATCCACTCACTATGCATTCTTTTCTGAAACTATTACTGCTTGGTTCACTGCTATGATAAGACTCCATAAAAATTATGTTTCTATCCTGTAAAAACTTTCTCCTGATCCGCCTAGCAGCAGTTTGAAGACGACCGGTTTCTTGCTTCTGGACCATGAAACACCTGCCAGGAAAGGGGCTTTTTCCCAGTTGCCTCATTTTCATCTAGGCTGTTGTTTGCTATACTTTGATAATTCATATTGCACCTGGTATTTTGACACCATTATTAGGGGTTTGTCTGCCAGGGCTAAAGAATTCTAGCTTCCCATGAGACAGACTAAATCCCACCAGATGCAAACGCGGTACTCCAAAGTCTTGACGGTGCTACACCTTGCCCAAGAGTGACCTGGAGGTAGTTGTGGCAAAGGGTAACCTAATTCTCCCACGTCGAAACTTCACAAATGGATGCAGTTTACTGTTAATACCCAAGACATAATTTGTTGTTATTATTCTTATCATTATAACTATTATTATTTCTTTTGAGAAAGGTACTACAGGAAAATAGCCCAAAAATATTACTACCAAAATTTGCTAGTTACAATTGAAAACAAGTTTCGAACTTTGAACAGTCGCTATTGGACCAAAAAAATGCTATAAAAAATCATTCATCTGTGTCTTGAATGAGACCAGTTAGTACTTTTCTGACTGTGGTTTCACTGTCCATTAGGATTGCTTTCTGCATTTTTCAGATAGTCTTTTGTATCGTATTACTGCTCTCGAAAATCATTCCCATGTCTTTCGCGATTTGAAGCATTTCGCCACCAAGAGCACCAAATATCAAGGCCAGAACCATAACATTGTATCCTGCACATCTATCTCTTGTTTCGAAGGCCAGGTGTCTGTACTTTGTCAGTTTTTCCAATTGCTTTGTTACGATAGTTTGTTTCTATGGACAAGCCATATCGCAAATCCAGATATTGTTCTTTTCATTGTCTTTTAATATCAGGTCGGGTCTCCTTGCTGTTGTGGTTTTTCGCAAATTGAATTCGAAATTCCAAACAAGTTTTCCTCACTCGTTCTCCAACACTGTTCCTCATCCCCATCGTTCTTTGTACCACACCACGTTATTGCCTATCAGTTCGTACTCCTTGGCCCAGTTGACTGTCACAATCATTAACGCTCTGTTGTGTTTTGCTAGGTATTCACTTTGTGCTAGAACTTTACACCCAGCAACAATAGGTTCAACGGTTTCACCCCTCTTGTGACAAACTCTATATTGTTTATCTTTTGCCAATCGTCTCGATACTTTCCATGATTTTGTTTCCACCATCTGTTCCAGCATAGTCATGATTGATGATGTCTTTCGACCATCTAGTTTCTGGTTGAACCATGAATAAAACTCTTCTTCTTGCTCTCAATAAATTAGGCTCTGTTTTTCCTTTGTTTTGTAGGTTTCGATCTCCTTGAACTCTGAAGCTTTCTGCAAACTGTTCTCTACTTTCCATCACGTCGGTTTGTATTCTGTCGCCTCGCCAATTACCTCTTCGTCCAATCGCATAGACTCATCTTCAAAATGCAGCCCAACTCCAACCTCGTCCATTGTTGATATAGATTCAGACACAATAGCATTTTCTTCTTTATTCTCCTCTCTTCTCCATGCTGCTCTGTTCCATCTGTTGGTCGACTTTGCCATATAACATGCCTCTCGCAACCTCGCTTCCTTGTATGCATCTCTCATTGATTTCAATCTTTCCCTCCTCTTTCTCTTTTCAAGTATAATCATTCGTCGCTTGCCTGTCTTCCAAACATGTACTTTCCTCCCAGCTCCTTTTTGATAATTTGGTTCAACTCCTTTAAATCAGGTACCGGAAATTTACACACATTCATCACATAAGTTGTAACTGGTATGACTTTCATATTGATAGCCTTGATGAGATTAGCATCACTCAATTTGTTTTTTGTCAGCATCTTCACTCTCTTAGTTAATTCATTCTTCACCCTCATTTACACATTCTTCGTCTTAATACTATCCGCTTGCTCGATTCCCAATTTGTAGATATCACTCTAGGCTCATCGTCTTCATTCTCTCTTCCAATACCTGCAACCCATCTCCTCTAAGTATCTTTCCATTTTAAAAAATGATTTCAGCACATTTTGATACTCCATAGCAAGCTCCTGTATTGTGACTAGCTTGCACAATAATCTAGTTCACAATCTTTAATGCATTATGGGTTTTTTGATACACTTTGAGGTCGTCAATAAACAAACTGTGAGTTCTTTTGACAACATGATTACCAGGTTCACCCATTCTGAATCCTTTGCTGTGTTGTAGTTATATACAAACCGGGATTTTCGTGATACACAATCCAACTGGAGAATAGTTGTCTCCTTGAAGGAATCCACAAAATATCTGTATCCACCTACTCGTCACCTTTTCACTACCATTCCAGATTTCCAATCTCGTTTTCCATTAAGTTATGAAATCCACAATCAATTTCTCCGTATTCCGATCCAATCATAAACACGAATCATCCAATCGTGGTGTACTTTGTTGTATTTCTTCTTGTAATGGTAAAGCGCTACTGCAAGATTGCAGTGATGTTGCTTAACTTCTTCCATTTTGCATCTATCGGTTATGAGTTGATCCACCGTCCCTAATGCCCCTTATACTGCTCTAAGTTGCCCTTGGTCCCAAATCTCATTTACCAGTGCGTGCTCTCTCATGTGCTTAGCTACCAAGCCTCTCAGGGTTTTATATGATGAATTCAGGCAGGTAATTGGGCGATAGTTCTTTTCGTCACTCAGGTTCTTTGTCTTGCGTGGTAGCACTGTTCTCCTTGATGGCCACCATTCTGGTATTCTGGATGTGTCATCATACAAATCAGTGAATGATTTTGCCAACGCTGTCTGTGCCGGTGTAAACTTCTTCCACCAGAGGTTTGGGGTGTATCTATTCCTGGAGCTGTCCAACACTTCTGAGTTTCTCTTCAGTGATTTCAAACTGGCTGACGATGTTGACTTTTTTTACTCAAATCTGCATTTACTTCCTCCATCGATGGCATAATTGGTGTCGTTTCATCCTGCTCCCAAATGCCTTCCCAGAACTCGACAAATTTCTCCATTTCAGGCTTTTTACCTTTCGTGCTACTCTACTTCCTCCAGCGTACGAAAAAAACTCTTCTGGTCTTTCTGAAACACGATGTTGTCCTTCTTTCTTTTTCCTTTTTCAATTTATTTGTCAAGTTTCATTTTCTTGTATCGTAGTTTGTCTAGCCATTGTTCTTTTGCTACTCTCAGATTTCTTGAGGTCAATTCATTTTCATTCATGGTTGTTCGTAGTTGTTTGATGATTTTTTTTCCTCCTTTTTTGTTGCTTTCCCTTGTTGCTTTCGTCGAAGTAACTCATTTCCTGCTCTTGCTATATCTTGTCTCAATCTTTTCATCTCAGCTGTCAGCTTGCGTTCTCTTCTATTTCCACCCTCTCCTTTCCTAACTCTTCTCTGGTTCGTTTCTTTCAGCTTTATTCCTATAATATTTGCAACAGCTTTTCCCATGGCATATGCCATATCGGAAATCCTAGGTAAGGCATCAGCATTTAGAAGGTACAAACCCAAAATTTTACTTGCTCTTTCAAGGGTCTCTCAGTATCAAGCTTTACCTTTGGCAGTTTTTCTCTCAGCTCCTAATGGGGTGCCATAGAATGATTGAACTGCTCCAATTCCGCATTGAATAATCGTTCAAGTTTTTTATCCTTCTCCGTCGATTCCACTTCTATCTGTACATCTATCTGTACGACTAGCTCATCACAATCGGTTCATCAGTATTACGTTCCTCTGCTTTTTCATACCTCATCAAATTTTCGGCTCTCTGGATCTCCTTTCTTTGTCTTTTTCTTGAATGGAGCAGTGTTATATTGTAATTTCTGCCAACTTGCCGATTGGTATTCAAGGTATTTCATATCCCATCTATCTTTTACACGTTTCATAAATCCTCAGCCATTTGCACGTTCCTCTTCATCTAGTATCACCAACACAATTTTTATTTCTTTTGTCTATTCTAAACTTGTTTTGTGTCATCAGTTTGGGGTTGTACTTCCACTTTGCATTGTCGATCAGGTTTTGAACTGTTCTTACATCTGCTATGTATTCGCATTCCATCCTTGTTTGACTCTTCTCACAAATCCTTTTCCTCTTCTTCGTTCTACAGTGTCGACCCCAACTATTCTGTGCTTTTGTTCTTCAGTCCATTCGCTTCTATTCACGATGTGAACCTTGTTTTGGTTGTCATGATTTGCTCTGCCTTCAGAACTGTTTGGCACCACTGTATCATCAGCAACATCATGTAATTGGTTTGGTTGAATTTTATTATTATTATTATCATCATCATCAATCATCATCATTATTATTATTATTATTATTAAATACGCTTTACAACGTTTGTGTACTTCAGTCCTTTGAATATCCCGGGATCAAGCTACGATCCTGAGGCTAAGTCATGGAAAGAGTTCCTGTCAGTAAATGTGCTGTTCCCAAAAGCAGTTTTCTGCAGTTCCTCGGTTTTAATATTACCAGGAATTTTTTAACGGAACGATTTATTCCTTTTCTGATAAGCCCGAGAGCTACTATTACAACTGAACTGATAGTCGTTTTAGTACCCCACATATTGCTGATTTCTATTTCGAGATTTTGCAATTTTCTCTATCTCTTTTGTCACATTTCTTTCTGATGGTACAGCCATATCAATTAAAGTACATAAACTCTTACATTTATCTTTGATTGCGCTATCCGCTTTGTTTGCTTTGATTTCTTTGTCGGTATCATGGAGCATATCCCGTAATACATAATACTGTGACATCATTTCCTTCAGCAAGTTTGTTTCATTTATTTCATATCATTTGTTAGTGACTTGTACCTGATAATATTTATAGCTATTTCAGTGGACATAAGTGAGAGCCTTATTATGTCTTTCTAAATATTCCTTTTTTATTAGAACAGGACAGCCATATATTGTGCTCCACACTTTCGTCAAACTCATGGCATAATCTACATTTCAGGCTACTTCCATTTTTAATGTTGTGCAGATATTATTACCATAAATGCATTATACCCTTAAGTTTATTTGCTCTTAATTTATTGTGTTTCAAACTCCTATAAAATTTAAGTGTATTTCGACCCGACTATAAAATGTACTCCGAATTATGACGAATTCATTTCGATTAGCCAATGAAAAATCGAAAGATTGAGTGAAGGGGAGAGTAATTGCTTATATGTTTTGTAATGCAGGGGACAGCCCCACGATTAATCAAAATTGCTAATATCGAAAGCGGCTTCCTTTGAAATTTCTTGAGGAATTTTTAAACTAAAAATTTTGAACCTTTTGTGGATCAGGACGGTCCCTATTGCTATCAGTCCGGAAATAATATCGCATGGTCACAACATTCGTTGTATCAGATGATCCAATGAAATTAGACTGAAAAATGTGATGAAGGGATTGAAGGCGATATAAAACAATACACTTAAAATTTCCTGGTCGGACACAGCCCCACCTGCCACCATTTTAAACGGTGCCAAAGCATGAATAAAATCTCTCTGGTCCTTTCTACTAACATCCTCACCACAGCGATGGCATTGAATGTTCCTTTGTCAGGTGTAAAGCCATACTGTTTCTCTACAACCTCACATCAATTTGTCTTTGCAGTTTGCCATAAAACGCTTGCGAAATTACTTCACTTGGCTTTTTGGGATGACCAACAACAACTGCAAAATTCAGTTTTCCTCTTTGCTGCCTCTTTTCAATTCCAAAACGAGATTTTAAGAACATGACTTCTGAACGAGCAGTTTCTGACAATGCCTGAGACTATCAACGTTTTGTCTTGCGGAGTTGGCGAAGTTGATCGATGTTAACAGCAAGGCTGCCGTTAAACGACTAATTTTTTATGATGAATTAATTTCGATTGAAATTCGTTTTTATAAAGTTGTATGATACAAGGAAATCCCAGTTGTATATAGTGCTATTAACCTGACGAAAAGGCTGGAGAATGTTTTTTCACGTAAGTTGCCAAGACTTTGTTGAATGCACCCATCGCTGTAGTTTAGCTAGTAGTTTAGCATCGCAGTAGTTTACCTTAACAACTTGGTTTTGACATTCTGCCAAATTTGTTTTGTTACTAGAAAATGCAACGATTTTCATATTTTCAATATTTTCTTTATGTTTTATCAAATTTCGGTTGCAGGTTTTTGTTACATAACTGTATTAGTTTAGAGACAACCTGTATACATTATCCAGCGTGAGACGCCTGATCCACAATGTAGGGTCACGGCATTTGGAGTCCGGCTCATCGAAGGAAGAAGAAGAAGGCACATAATGTTGTTGATAGGTCTCAGGCGGACCACTGTTAATTTCAAGCATAAAGTGATTTTACTTTAACCTTTCATGAAATTGAGAAACTTGCATTCATTCCTAAGCTATTGAACTTATTCTGAGTTTTAGACTTAGTTAAACCAGGAAAGCTCAGACTGTTTCACTGGTAGAGTTTTTATTGTTTTGGCAAGGCCTGAAATGTCTGATGCCAGTTTGAAGGAATTTGCATGTATGTTTTTTGAGGATTCTATTTTACTCTGGGGGACCAGAGACCAAAATTTTGTTCTCCTTTTTTTGAAGCGCGAACTTGATTTTTTACTTACCCCCTAACATAAAAGTTCCATTCACACCCATATTAACCCCCTACCCAACTACTGTAACTCTGTTTAGGCTTTAGGGCACGTTTCTTGAAGAATGATCAATGAGACTTTATAAAACTTGCCATAACTGTTTCTCAGACATTTGCTATAAGTTGTTTAAAAAAGATTTTTTCTAATTGATGAGCTACACATAGCTTATCATCAATACTGTAAAGTTAGTCCTTCTGAGGTGCTAACCACACTCCTCCTCACCTAAAATGGATGCAGAAATGACCCATCACATCTTTGACAGCAAATATTGTTGGGGTTTATGTATGGTTAAAATTGTGACCTGCAAGAAGAAAGACCTGTAACTCTTGTAGCCAGAAAGCCACTTTGCTTTTGTTTGTCATTCAAAATAAAAACCTGCTAACAAAATCTTCAGCCCTCTGCATCTACAGGCAAGAGCAATGAATCCAGAATGAGAAATTTTGTATAGGAAGCATAGAAACATAAAAACAAATAGTGATCTTTAGTGGAATGTCACATTGGAAACAAATGAGACTAGCATCATATTCAAAATTGACACATGCTTTGGTCAACAGTGTGCCACGATCTATACTGAATAGTCTAAAACTACTGCTAACTATTCCTCCATTCTCAAGCCAAGCTAACTACTTACTGGCTGTTGCATAATAAACATAACCAAATAAAAGAATCAATGACAGAAACCATTTATCATCACCAATTTTCCAAAAAGTTGAACAAAACATTAACTTGGTCAAAAGAATTTATGAATTTTGACTAATTTTTTTGATTTCTCATCATGACCTTGTGTGAGAGGCTCACTAGGATGCCTCAGGACACTAATTTTTGTATAATATTAGCCAAGTTTCTATTTCCTCTTGAGCATGTAGTAATATTTTAGGCATAAGATGCAACAGGAAATATTGTGCAAGCAGATGTGCACAAACAAGTGTGATAAGAGTTGTGCGGAAACACCAAATCGTTTTTTATTGTTGAAACTGCAACATTATAGTTTCTTTAGGTGACAATTGTCTGATCCAGTACACAGTTGGCACATTTTATGTCCATTTGACCTTAAGATCCGGAATCTAAAAACATCGCCCAACCCATGATCAGTTACCATAAATATTGGAGTTTTTCTCCTGAGTCTTCAGTGATGTTTGGAGTTGGGTATTGTAAAACGTTCGAGATATCTCCCAACAAAACAAGACTTTGGCTGACACAGGAAGAATCTGTTAGTTTTTCCCATTTTATTTTAGAGATAATTTGTTTCTAGTAAAATTTGCACGAGAAAGCCTTGGATCTCTGTCATTCCTGTGTGGCCACAAGTTCGTCCTGTTACACTTGCAACCTGTTTTAATTGAGAGTATTCTTCAAATTTTCTTGTGTTGACTTGCTGTTCCTGTTGGGTTTTTGGGTCACCATTGCCCCAAGACCAGTGTTGTGACCATCTGTAAAGGCATTTGTACATAGATTTAATCAAAATATTGCAGAAGTACATTTTTCTTGAAGGCAGATATAAGTTCATCAAAACATTTCTGGTGTTTTGTCTGCCATTTAGACCAAGGTTGTCCTTTGATCAGCTCTCATAATGCTGCAGATTTCTTTACAAGATTTGTGATAAAGTCTGTCTGGCTTTGCATCATACATTGAAATTTGGTGAATTCACTTTTGATTTTTGGAGGGGTGATGTAATCAAGTGCCCCAAACCTTTGCTGGGTCTGGTCAGGGACCTTTTGCACTATATATCATTCCCAGAAAGAATTTGATGTCATCCAGACTGAGGGTTGAGCATTAGTCCAGCTCTGTTAGTTGCATTCATGACCTCTGAAATTTCACCAGTGTCAGGATTAACATCTGTGGCTACTTTTAAGTCATTGTGAATGAGGTGTGTATCATTAATATTGGTAACAGTTGGTTTCAAGGTTGCATTGAGTTCTCCATGTGTAGATTTTAAACCCATGGTGAGCACCTTGTTGGGACTTAAAAGCTAAGGGTAACTGCCAAAAGGCTAACTTTAAGTTTATCTTTGAAAATACCTTCTTGTCAATTAATTTTGGATTACTTTCTTCATGGCATGGAATAGGCTTGTTTGTGGTAAGGATTGCCATGTTGGCATTGGCAGTCATCCTTGTCTATTCATTATTCTTTGGACCCAGTACACAGTTAGACACCAATAATGCTGTTTTATTGGAAGGGTGCTCTTCTATAACCTTGTTCCTAGTTCCTAGCTACTATAATCAATTGTATCAGCTTGTCAGCTTGATTACAAAGGTGGTAAGGATTGATTTTGGTGGTGCTTCATCAGGTTAACTGTGTTGTCTACATGTAGCTTGACCTTGTGATTCCTTAGCTTGAATGTTTTTGGGGTATTTTTGCAAAACATCTTCCAGGTCTTGTCTATATTCTGTATTGATCATTAATACTGGTTGAAATGTATCAAGGAAAGCATTGAAAATATTATGCTAGATGCAAGGCTGCAGTTCCATCTAGAATAGGTTTGCACGATTCAGAGATTATGTGCCATATGGTTGGAACAGAATATTTCCCAAATATCA
This sequence comes from Morbakka virulenta, assembly GCA_003991215.1. Lineage (NCBI taxonomy): Eukaryota > Metazoa > Cnidaria > Cubozoa > Carybdeida > Carukiidae > Morbakka > Morbakka virulenta. The sequence continues at coordinate 4,000,767 of RDPX01000031.1, forward strand.
CAGTGCATTTAGGTTCACCATGTATTGGTAGAGGAGGGCTAATGTAGGGCTTAATTTTCTTCAGCAGTTACATGTTGCAGATTATAATGTATTACCACATACACCTTGAAGTCATGTTTGTCATTAAAAAAAGATTGCAGAACAGCTGTAGTTGCTTTGACATGAAAAGTTTTGAACTGATAGTTGGTATTATCCTTTTCATCCTTACCTTCATCAGATTTTTCTGCTTTTACTTTCCTGATATCCTTCACTTGTACATACATTGCCAAAATGCCCTGTTTCACTGCATGGTTGCATTTTTTTCTGGACACATGACCTTGTGTTTTTTCTATTGGTCCTGTGACCTTGTTTCCACAGTTGCAGTAGTTAATAGGATTCATGAAGGTTTTGTCTTGCTTTCCTTTAAGGCTTTGAAGGAATACTTTCCCACTTTATTTATGGTTCCAAGTCTTCCTGGTTCCACTCTTTGTTGCAGACTCCATCTTTGTTTCTTTTATTTTAAGTGTGCAAATCCCATGATTTCTTGAGTGCTTCATCTCTTATGGAGTTATTGTGTGGACTAATAACAATCTGATCCCTGATACCAATTTCTTCAACCAAACAGACATAGTCTTGACATTTGAAGCAAAAGTGGGTAGATTCTTTTGAAATGTGATTGCAAAATGCTAGACAGGTTTCATCAACCAATTGTGTCAGTGCTCTAAAATGAAAGTTTACTAGAGTTTGATTCCTAGCTGGTTTACAGAACTGCTTCATTTTGCTGAGAAGCACATTCCAGTTTGCTTCTTTTTGCAATTGTTTGTCAGGTTGAGCAGCCTTCCAATCTGTAAAGAATCTGTTGAAAGAGAACGTACCAAGAAGCCTGGCAACTTTGGCTTTATAGCACCACCCATTGCAAATACCATAATACCGAGCTGGAGAAGGTTTTTAATCTGGTATCCTCCTCTCTGATGTGTTGGACTTTCCATTACACTATCGCTAAGTCCTTTGATACTTTTTGGGGGGCAGAGATTTGGGAACTGGATACTCTGTATGATAGTGCAGTTCAAAACTTTGACAGAATTCTTCAAGGGCTTTTAACATATCCACTGAATTTTCATCTGGATTGTAGAATATTTGTTATGAATATTGGGGTTCTGTCATGTTTCTATCAAATGTGATATATCTTAAATGTAAAATTAGACACAGTATTGCTTACTAGCTAAACCTCCATAAGTCCTGATTGCAACAACTGGTGTAATGTTGAATAAGTAAGATACAGGCTTTAAGTCTACTTAAGATGACAAAAAATCACAGTGGTACCAATGAAAGTACTGTTATCTTTCTTGCCAATATTGAATACTTCAAAGCCTTGTACTTTGACTAAGTGTGTCTATTGATAGAATGACTTTAAAGCTGTCTTATGAAAGCCTTGCTATGTTTAACAAACCTATAAAATATATAAAGTAAATGGTAAAGTGCAAGAGAAAGTTGAAAGATAAAAGATAACTAATAAAGTCCAAATAAGGCTGTATCAGCCTAAAAATGTAGCTGTGTGTGCTTGGTCACTGACCTTTTCTTTTTGTTAAGTAACCATTAATTTTGGATTTATTTATGGGTCATGATTTCAAACACTTATATGCCATTATGTATCCTAATTGTATATCTTCTCTGGAGCTGGTAGAAGTATCTGTGAAAACATAGCATAAAGAAACCATGACTCATAACATGATAAAGATTACATAACATATGTTTTTAGTTTCATTAATGTTCTTTATGAAAACAGAATCACCCAAGTCATCTTAGTCTTAACATAAATTAACAAATTAAAGATTTTGAATCCCCTTATAACTCCATTCAAAGCTAATGACATGGATTGTAAATTAACATAGTAAAAGGGTTGGATCTTCTTTTAACTTCATTTAAGACTAATGAGGTGATTCTTCTGAATTTGTTTATGAAATGTATTTGAGTGTCTGAATATTTTGATATTGCCCCATTCTAATTAAGTGCCAGGAGCTAGGAACAAACCCAGGCCAGAGATAGGATAAAGATATATATAACCTCTGTCATGTGAACCTAAAAGATATAAACACAAATATGAATTAAATCCAATTGTAAATAGAACATCACATGGCATAATCACTTTCTTTCTGTGAACCATGATGATGAAAAATATAAAACCTAAATGTCATATTCTAAAATTAAATTGACCCTATTAACTAAACAAGGTAATGTTGCATGGTGCAATCGCTTTCTGGTCATAAACCATAAAACAAATCAATGAAAGAAGGGAAGAGGTTACTAGCATGTCACCCTTTAAATATATACTTCATAGTTTGCCAGATACTAAGGAGCATGAACAGTTCATTTAGAATGTTCCTTTACTTGTTCAGATACATCTGGTACTTCTTCTCCTTCTCCTTCTTCTTTGACCTGGTGGGCTGTAGGGTCAACTTTGTGTAGCTCATTGTTGCTAGAGGCATCTGGAAATGCAAAATCATCATGTAAATCCCAATCATTAAGCATTGGGTGAAAGGTACAATGAAGTGCTGGGAAAATGGACATCAGAGGTATCTGGTACTGGTATGATGCAAAGTTTTTGTTGTTGAACTTGTGAACAATAGCAGTGGTATCTTCAACATTGACAATTATGTATTGTTCTCGGGATTTATGCTTGGATCCTTCATGTTTAATGAAAACTAAATCACCAACCCGAATGTTGGCACTTGTAGCAGGCTTCCCACCACAGGGTTTTGAAATTGCACTGGAGTTATAATTCTGATTTTAAAGATTTTCTTGATACATAGCATTCTCCTGGGCAGATGTTTCTGGTTGGGGAAGGACTTTATCAACATTTACTGCAAGAGCCTTGGCAATGTTTAACTTATAAAATTTTGACAGCAACCAACAGCAGGAGATATTGTGACCTTGATGATTTCTGTCAGCAGATTCACATAGGACACAGGACTTTGTATTTGAGAAGGACAGTCTAAGTTCATGGGATGATGAATTTGAGTAGTTAATTGAAGCTGTCTTCCCAGACAGATAACTCTGTAATGAGGCAGTCCATTGCATCTGCAAGTTGCAGTTTAATCTGTTTCAATGTTTTGGTTTGTAAACCATGTGTGTACACCAATGTGACATAAGGCATTCATCTATGAGATGCAGCCACTTGTAGACAGCTAAGCATTCCAATGTAGGTGACATTTCTTCATTTGTTTCAGGGAGCTCACTGGCATGAATAAGACCTGAATCAGTGGTTAATATGTTGCCCTCTGGGTGGGCCATAATCCTTTGAAAGAATGTTTCATAACGTTCATCACTTTCACGTTTAATAGTGGAAAGCCTGAGAAAATGGACTTCTGATTGGGAGAAAGAGTAGTGCTTCCTCATTTCATAGCAAGGAAGGCACAAATTGTGCAATCAGTGCCAGCATACATTTAAGAACTGTTTCACTGCTTTGCAGTTTTCCCATTAGCTTCTTCCAAACCTCTATTTGCTACAGATTTCTTGGACCATTGTGTATCTAAGAACTGACCAAAATCATTGTTGAGTGAAAGGTGGTACATGATCTTTGATTGCCAGTTGGCAAAGCTGGTTTTAGTTTCATCCTCAGTTTATTGCCATTGTTTTGGAGGTTTGAATGATTCAGTCATGATCAGAGGCTAACAAAGAATCAATAAAATCAGTATTGTTGATGTGAAAGTAAACTTGGTTGTCTTTAACACTTTATGTATTAACTTCAACTTGGTTGTTTGATGCATAAGTTGTGCTACTGTCACCAACCCAGAAGTTAGGAACAAATCCAGACCAGAGATTCAATAATTATATATATATATGTTTAACCTCTGTCTCGTGAATCTAAAAGGTATTAACATTAATATAAATTAAATCTAAACATAAATATAACATCACATGGCAAAGCTTTAAAAAACAAAAGACATTTAAGAGCTAATTGAATTGAATTTGGTCTTTTTTTATTCTTAAGTGATGGAGCCTTAAATATTAAAAAAAATTATTCAAACCCCTTGGATATAATCTGTTAAACAATGGTTTTATTGCCTTTTTTTTAGTCTAAAGGACCGTGTGTCTAGATTTCCTTGGCCCTGTGGTCTTAATGCAAGACTTTCCTAATATATATGTTAGAAGGTCAAATGAAAAATTAATTAAACCTACATGATTTGAATGTTATTTAGTATTAGCATATGATTTACGAGAACAACCATTGGCCTGCTATCACATGAGGCATATCATTAGCATGTACCAAGTATGGTCTTTGGTGAGTTAGACATGAAATATCATGTTCTCTTAGCTGTGTATTGTTATCCTAGAAATCAGCAAAAGTTCAAGTTTGTCTCATGATACACACAATGCATATAAATACCAGTCAAACTACTCTTACTCTCCAGTAGTGAAAATCACTTGGAGACTCAGCTAGTTCTTGCTAAGTAGAACATTGGATTCACCTTTTTGCATGAATGTGATTTTTCTATTGACAGTTATTTGGCTTACCAAAAAGGGACAATTCTTGTGTAATTTAATCATATTCTGGGTATTTTTCCATCAAACTTCAACCATTAACTAGAACTGAGACTTTGTGACAGCCAACAAATATTTATACAAGAATGTGAACAAGCTACAAAGCTTCAATGAACCCATAGGAACACTGTCTACTTGTTTATATATTTCACCAGCAAAGGTAAAATGTGACTGATTGGCAGCAAGTCCAAAAAGCTCCTCAAATCAAATGTGCTAAAGATAAAGAACTGACTTTTATCAGAAGCAGTGACATAAAAATTTGTGAAGCTCTTAACAAACTTTCTTGAGAAAGGTTCTATCACAAAGGATGCCTACAATAGGTTAAAACCAACTGGTTTGAAACTAGGGAGTCTCTATGGACTATACAAAGTACATAAACCTCTTGTTGATGGCTCTCCTCCATTTAGATCTACTTTGTCAGCTATAGATATACCTACATACAATTTATTTTTAGTTTCTTCCCCCAATTCTGTCACTCTTAGCATCAAATGAGTTCACAGTATCTGACACATTTAGTATTGCTGACGAAATATAGGAATTAGAATTTCATTTATCCATGGCTAGTTTGGATATTGGCTCCTTATTTACTAGTAACCCCCTTAATGACATGATTCAGATTATGTGCAGATGAGTTATACTCAGGTATCGATGCCATTAACAACTGTAAGAAATGCAATTTTGAGGACCTTCTTAGAGTTGGTGCCAGTTAATCTCATTTCACCTTTGATGGTTTGAAGCTACTTAATCCATTTTTTAAATGTTAAATCTGAAAAACTGAATAAGAGTTTGTGTCAGTAACAAAAATGAATAAGTTCATTCATCCATATCAAATGGGTCTAAATCTATAATGGAAGTAAGTCATTAAGTAACAAAGACAATTCTCATTTCTATTACTGTTATAATTTTTTTATTATTATTCAGGTTTCCCTTGAGCATGATATAGTTTTACATCCAAGGTATTTTGGACCAAATCTACTTCAAACCGTAAAACAGAAGCTCTTTACAGAAGTAGAAGGGACATGCACTGGCAAGTAAGTAATGTTTCTTTTTAGCATAGACTTTGGTATATCATATCATTATCAACATCATCATTGCCATTATCATTATCATCATCATAATTATTGCTTATACTAGAAGGTTCTTCTCTTTAGCTTGTTTTTACATTTTCAAATAATTCCATAATTTGTTGAGCAAAAGCATGAAGTCATTTTGATTTGCCCTTTTTCTTCTTAGTAGTTACTTGTTCATCTATATGAAAATTCATCTGCAATTTCTTCTAAGTATCAAGTACTAATTAAAAAAATGAGATCTTGTACAGACTGCCATTGTCTGATTGCAATAGATAAGCAATAACTTTGAGAATTTTTTTAAACAAAAGAATTTTTTATTAGAAGACTTAGAAAACCAGCAACAAAAGATTAAAAATGATTACTAAGACCAATTGGGATTAGATTTGACCACTGACCATCACTTTTGTCTTTCCCATGTTCACTCTCAAACCTTTACCTTCCAAACCCTTCTTCCAAGTCTAACTTAGCAAGTAGACCATCCAATGTCTCACTGGAGAGAACCAGGTCATCTGCATATAGCAATTCCTCTGGGCAACCCTTTCGAAACTCTCTTGACAGTGCTTCCAAACACAAATAAAAAGCACTTAGTACAGATGGACTTAGACTTAGTATAGATCCCTGATGAACTCCAACTCCCACACCAAAACTCTTAGTAAGGAACTGTTGACCCTTACCCAACTTTTAGCATTTCTGTACATTGCCTGAACAACCTTAACCAGCCATTCACTTACTCCTAGTTTCCGTAAAGCCCACCAAACAACTTCTCTTGGCACTCTGTCAAAGGCTTTTTCCAAATCCATAAAGGCAAAGTACCACTTCTTGTTCTTCCCAAGGTACTTCTCTTGCATTTGTCTAAGGATAAAAATGGCATCAATAGTTCCTCGTCCAGGCATAAAACCAAATTGCATGTTATCAATGTTTATTTCACTTCTAATTTGTTTTTCCATAACTCTTTCAACAACTTTTAGGAGTTGGTTCATTATCTTTAATCCTCTGTAATTACCTCTTTCTAGAGCTTCTCATTTTCCTTTGTAACAGTTGACAATTGTACTTATTTCCCAGTCATCAGGAATGACACCATCTCTTATGATCTGATTTGTTAGATCAGTGATCATCTCTATACCTCTTTCACCTGCAGCTTTGACCATCTCTGCCACAATTCCTGAAGGACCAGCTGCTTTGCCTTTCTTCATTTTCTTTACAGCTTCCCTCACCATTTTTTTCTCAATGAAAATGGCTGCAATGTTAAGACCTGATCAGAACTAGGCCATGTGTAAAAGTCTTCACTATCATTAAAAAAATTTGATAAGAAAAACAAACTCCAAGTTTCAGGCGCTTACAGTAATTGAAATTTTCTGTCTCCCAAGAAAATCTGGCCTACCATTAAATAGTGTTTCCTATCAAAAGCTGATTTCATAATGGAGGCTATGAGAGAAAACCTTATTGTAGTGTTTTTATACACTTTTTCATATAGCGTAACATTTAATAAATAAACTCTCCTGTTTGGATATTGCAAGAAACAAAACATGTTATAAACTTTAATTCAGAATGAGTTGAAAATTCAAAAATATACAAGCCAGCAGTGCTTATGGTTTTGATTTGTACCATGCAAAAATTGTTTGGGAAGACATTACATAATCATTAGCTGTCTATTCATCTGGAATGAAATTTCATGTTAAGCTGATTTTAGTACAGATGCAGGAAAAAGGTGCTCCACTCTGCCACCCACAGTGATGCTGATTGACATGATAGCAGAAAATCTATATATATATATATATATATGATAAGAGACTAGTAAATAATTGTTAATAACGTTTTCTTCCATTTTTTTAGTACGGATTTTTAAAAATTATTATTGCAGGCATGGTTTTGTCATCGCAGTTACAACTATAGACAATATTGGAATTGGAGAAATTCAACCAGGAAGAGGATTTGTTAGTTATCCTGTTAAATACAAGGTGAGACATAATGCATCAACCACAGGATTATGGTTTGAAGGGGCTTTATTCTTAAAGAATTTGGGGATTTGTAAATAATTTGTTGATGGGAAGTTGTGACCTTTTAAGTGAACCAGTAGCTTTTCATGGCAAGTAGTCTGAAAAACAATATATCAGACTGTATCTAATGTGAAATAGCAAGCCCTGAGTTAATCTTTGAAATTACAATTTTTAGGGAGTAATGTTTGTTTTTCGGAAGTATTGTTTAAGGGAATGACCACTCTCTTGCTTACTTGTAGAGAGGTGATATGCAAAAACTTCATTTTTTGGATGTATTGTGTACGTCTTGCAGTATTCTAATTGTAGCATCATATGCATTACACTCAGAGATTTACTCATAGACGTCAGCTGAAACTTATTTTTAGTTTGTTGGGAAGTCTCTTTGATACAAAAAACTTTCAAAATTTCTGTACCAAGAAAGCCAAAGGTTAGTAACCGCAGGAATGATTTGTTCAACATCAAATTCTCAAGGGCGAAGGATACGATCCATGATGATTAAATTGTAATAAACTGGGGTTTAATTTGGAGATCATGACAACGATGATTCAGAGCATGTAAACAAGATTCGAGCTTTTCTGATAGTTGGCTCTATTACACTTGAATTGTACAGTATAACTGAAACAAAACAGAAGAAAGTCTATTAGGAAAACTACTTAAGATAGATGAAATACAATAAAACTCGTTTATATTTGTAGTTACTTAAAATACACCACACAATACAGTAATGTATTCACGACAGTAAGCGTTCAAGTTGACTATACTAATAGGCTTGTTGACCTTTTTTATGAAGAATCAAACAAGGGATAGAGCCAATACGTGTATGGAACTGTGTAAAAAAGGGATAAAAGAGGAAGAAAGGGTGAAGACAAAAGATAGGGGTTAGGCTAGAAGATAAGAATTGACAAATTCAAACCTTATGGTGAAGGAAACCACTCAGACGCCAAAGAGTTCCACAAGCTAGCTGCCTGAGATAAGAAAACTACATTTATAGGAAGATTTATTACAGTGCAACAATTGCATAAAGATAAAGGCGCTGAAAGAAACGAGTCACACGACATGCAACAAACTGAACTGTTACCAGCGAGGAAAGCTCATCAGAACACTTCCCATGATAATATCCAGGGGAAAGACAAGCCCCATTGCATCGATGAGACAAAGGTTGGAGAGTAGCAGCAAGATTTAGATCTATCAAGTTACAAATCAGTCACTGAACTCGACCATGAACATCAAGATCTTTTAAGATAGGACAACATTGTTTCATGCAAGGACAGATGGTAGATCCACAGAGGTAGAAAATGGCCTCAGCCATGAGGTACTTTGTAGCTGGGTATGAATTTGCATTTTTATCGTTCAACTTTTTGTATTTTTGTAGCAACTTTTTTATGTGTTTGATTTCTTGATATTTTATTTATCATTAGTCTCAAGCAAGTGTGTTTATTTACTTGCTGTCTACCTGATGAAGTAATACAGGTATTTATATATGGATGTTTACTCTCGTTTTTAAGGCAATAGTTTTTCGACCATTCAAAGGTGAAGTTTTGGATGCAGTTGTGACACAAGTCAATAAAGTAAGAAGTGCAAAAAGTTTTAGTAAGAAATCGTATTTTGTAATACATGGTGGCTTTTGACATTGACCATGATAATTCGTAAATTTTTGAAGTTATAAAAGCTATTTTTAGCATCATGTAAATCATACTACCTTGACTTCAGTCGTATATACAATATCATTTAAATAGACTAAAGAAAACTATTTATTTGAAAATTTGAGATGTATCTGAATAATGGGATTGTATGGGTATAGAGTAATATGTGCATGCTTTTTGGTACTGTTAGAGACCAGTAGAAGCCTACGTTAGATTGACTCTCAAACTGGGCTATATAAGTGTGCTTACTGGGTAAATTAATTGGTTAATATTACGTTTAAATGATTGGTTCTAGTAACAGGATACTTAGTTGAAGCTTTCCCCAAGATTTCACAACAAAGAATATTTCAAAATTTGTTCCCTTTTAACTTTTGTTTTCGGACATGTGAATAGACGTGATGATTTCAGCCATGTGAGAAAATCATATAAAGATGAATTCCCAGGCAAAAGAAAACGGGGAAGACCACACAAGAAATGGTCAGACCAATTCGATGTGATCTTGGCATCCCTCTACTGACAATTGAACGTAAAGCCAAAGACCGAGCAAAATGGAGTGAAGTTGTATCAAGGGAATGTGCGAGGACCCGATAACTAGGGCTGTGCAACTAAAGAAAAGAAAGAACTTTTGTTTTGTATTCCTATATGCTGCTATTTACTTCAAGATGTAGCCCAATGTGGTAATTGATTGTATGACAAAGTCCAAAAAAGGACTACTATGAACTAGAGCCAAATGCTACTAAGGACATTTTCTTAATTGCTGGTTAACACTGGTTTAATGGCGGAAACTGCCTTTTACACGGCCAACGGCATTCTTTCAACAGTTTTGAATTCGTTACCTTGTAGGGAGATCAGCCCCAATACTTTCCAAGCAGTATTTAGTGAAAAGGCCCATAACGGTATTCTAAGTGGAGATTCATTGGTAATGTATTTGGGAAAGTAATGGAAACTAATAGTTTTGAAACCTAAACGATGGGTCACCGTTCAGGTGCGAGATGGTTTACAGTTAAGGATATCCAATGGATATTGGTTTGTACTCCCCTCTGCTTATTACTACTTTCTAATAATATGCATCGTCAGGAGCCTAAGGCTGCAAAGTCAAACTGGTAGCCTTCTCAGGTAGTTCAGTCTCTACTCTAAGCGGAATTCAAGATCTCATGGTGAAACTTTTTATTCTGGTAAGAGAAGATGCTTGGGCGTGCAGTGAAGTACCGTAAAATTCAATCGTCAGGAACCTAAGGCTGCAAAGTCAAACTGGTAGCCTTCTCAGGTAGTTCAGTCTCTGCCCCAAACAGAATTCAGGATCTCATGGTGANTTCGACCATTCAAAGGTGAAGTTTTGGATGCAGTTGTGACACAAGTCAATAAAGTAAGAAGTGCAAAAAGTTTTAGTAAGAAATCGTATTTTGTAATACATGGTGGCTTTTGACATTGACCATGATAATTCGTAAATTTTTGAAGTTATAAAAGCTATTTTTAGCATCATGTAAATCATACTACCTTGACTTCAGTCGTATATACAATATCATTTAAATAGACTAAAGAAAACTATTTATTTGAAAATTTGAGATGTATCTGAATAATGGGATTGTATGGGTATAGAGTAATATGTGCATGCTTTTTGGTACTGTTAGAGACCAGTAGAAGCCTACGTTAGATTGACTCTCAAACTGGGCTATATAAGTGTGCTTACTGGGTAAATTAATTGGTTAATATTACGTTTAAATGATTGGTTCTAGTAACAGGATACTTAGTTGAAGCTTTCCCCAAGATTTCACAACAAAGAATATTTCAAAATTTGTTCCCTTTTAACTTTTGTTTTCGGACATGTGAATAGACGTGATGATTTCAGCCATGTGAGAAAATCATATAAAGATGAATTCCCAGGCAAAAGAAAACGGGGAAGACCACACAAGAAATGGTCAGACCAATTCGATGTGATCTTGGCATCCCTCTACTGACAATTGAACGTAAAGCCAAAGACCGAGCAAAATGGAGTGAAGTTGTATCAAGGGAATGTGCGAGGACCCGATAACTAGGGCTGTGCAACTAAAGAAAAGAAAGAACTTTTGTTTTGTATTCCTATATGCTGCTATTTACTTCAAGATGTAGCCCAATGTGGTAATTGATTGTATGACAAAGTCCAAAAAAGGACTACTATGAACTAGAGCCAAATGCTACTAAGGACATTTTCTTAATTGCTGGTTAACACTGGTTTAATGGCGGAAACTGCCTTTTACACGGCCAACGGCATTCTTTCAACAGTTTTGAATTCGTTACCTTGTAGGGAGATCAGCCCCAATACTTTCCAAGCAGTATTTAGTGAAAAGGCCCATAACGGTATTCTAAGTGGAGATTCATTGGTAATGTATTTGGGAAAGTAATGGAAACTAATAGTTTTGAAACCTAAACGATGGGTCACCGTTCAGGTGCGAGATGGTTTACAGTTAAGGATATCCAATGGATATTGGTTTGTACTCCCCTCTGCTTATTACTACTTTCTAATAATATGCATCGTCAGGAGCCTAAGGCTGCAAAGTCAAACTGGTAGCCTTCTCAGGTAGTTCAGTCTCTACTCTAAGCGGAATTCAAGATCTCATGGTGAAACTTTTTATTCTGGTAAGAGAAGATGCTTGGGCGTGCAGTGAAGTACCGTAAAATTCAATCGTCAGGAACCTAAGGCTGCAAAGTCAAACTGGTAGCCTTCTCAGGTAGTTCAGTCTCTGCCCCAAACAGAATTCAGGATCTCATGGTGAAACTTTTTATTCTGATAAGAGAAGATGCTTGGGCGTGCAGTGAAGTACCGTAAAATTCAATTTTTTATTTGGGTGCAGCACGCTAACCTAAGAAGGTAGTACGAGGGAAAAGTCTGATTTGAAAACCCCCTTGCTATATAGCTACGGCACTCATGGATAAAGCCTGGGAAGTCAGACCCGAGAAAAAAATCCAGATTTGGAGTCCTATTGGGGGCTTATTTGGGGTGGTGTTTACACATCTTTGTAACTCCTGCAGCGAAATGTGCTGGCAATTGGCTACGAAATGGCTGTTATTCTTTAACTGGTGTACATTAGTGGCATTGTACCTCCTCTGTAGCCAGCAGCTGTTTCTCCTTTTTGTCTTTTGAAATAACACTCCCGTCAAGCCTTGAAGGGTTAGGTCAACACGGTGAAGAGCACTTCATTTCTGACGCATCCTGTCACCTGACTACCGATGACACAGTAATTCCACTAGCCTCTTGAAGAGATGCCCACTACTACCATATCACTACTACCACTACCACTACTACTACCACTACCACTACTACTACCATTACCACTATAACTACTGTTACCACTTTTACAACAACAACATCAAATGCTACTGCTACTTCTACTACTACTACTACTACTACTACTACTACTACTGATAATAATGATAATAATGCTAATAATAATAATATTATTATTATTATTATTATTATTATTATACTGTACCACTACTATCATCACCATCATCATCACTTTATTACATCCATGTTTTCAGTTGGGAATAAGCGTTCATGAAGTACGCTAGCGTATTATTAAGCACCCAATCGATAAGAACAGTCTGTGGGGCTGCTGGTGTCAATGGGTAATTGATACTTTTAAAACTCCTAAAAAGTAAGAATGCTGTAATCACTTTCATGTATCATCTGTTTTAACCTTTGCATAAAGTGGTTAGTATTTTTAAACATCTTCTAGCTGTTTTTGGGTTTAGTCAGATTAAAATCCTTTGAGCAAGAGGAGATCAACATTTGGTCGTTTGTTCTATTGGACAGTTTGTGATCACAACAGTTGTTACGTAAAGAAAGCATTTTCTTTTCAGTTATTTTGTACAGTTGTGTATTTGAAGGTATTTTCATAGGAGGAACTTTGGGAACCTTAATGAGCCCATGTGTTTCCTCTTCAATAAATTTGTATGTCTTTATTTCAATATGGTGTTGAGGTATTTACTGGATCATTGCTATAGTTTTTGTGCCTGTATCTTACCCAATCATCGGTTATTGCTGCGGTCTTACAAATACCTTCTATATTTGACATCTCATGGGAAGACATGCAATTCTATGCATTGTTATGAATTTTTTAATATTGTATTTAAGTACAGATTGTAACATTACCAAATTTTTGTTGCCAAGATGGCATTTTTTATTATAGCATTACCTTTTCTGGGTTAAGAAATAGATAGTAAAGACTACACTTTTGTACGAATTAGGGGAAATTGCCTAAATAGGACCACAAAAAATTATAGTGTAAGAGAATTAAAAGTCATTCAGACGTAGCTTAAATTAAAAAGTTGATGACCATTTTTAATTTGTTGTCACTTTTCATTGACAGGTTGGTCTTTTTACAGAAATCGGGCCATTGTCCTGTTTTATTTCCCGGCATGTGAGTACATTGCAACTACTTCCTGATGTATAATGAACCGTATAATTTAGAGATAGTCACAGTTCAAATGTTATTCTTATGTCGAAGTAGAATATGGCTTTAGTGTAAAATGCATTTAGAAGGGACTGCTTCAGACCATAGTATTCTCCATAGCTACTTACAGATTTGAATGTCAGGATGTTGAGATTGTGTGTGTTTGTGGCAGTGTGTGTGTGTGTGTGTGTGTGTGTGTGTGTGTGTGTGTGTGGAGGGGGGGGGGCATGACCAATAGAGAGTAAGTTCCTTCGAGCTTCGGTGCTATCGAAGACTGCTGCATGCCAGCTGGGTAGATAACATAACTGACAACTTGACTCTGCAAAAAATCAACGTGAGACAATGACTCATTGATATCATTTATTACAGGGTTGAGTTTTTTCGGACACATTTCAAGGTAGATGGTAATGGTAAAGGCCTACTCCGTGGTTCTGCCCCAGGCCAAAAGTGAAGAGGAAAGCCAAAAACAAAACTGCCAAATTATGTGAAAGAAATGGCTGAAATTACAATGATTGAGCTCAACAGAAAGACCCAAAACAGAGGTCACACGAGGAATGCGTGAAGTGAGCACAGGTAGTCTGCCCAACGACAGTGCCGTTTAGAGAGTAGAGATGATTACTTTTGTATTACACAATTTTTGAATTTTTTCACACATTTTCTTCTTTGATTCACTATCAGCGGAAACTATTTTTATACCTTGGTTTAAATAATTATTTACTTACACTGTTATTTATATAAGTTTTATAATATATCATAGAAAGAAATGTGAAAATGAACATTAGACAATATCATAAGATTATTTTAATTCAACATTGGACTTTACTAGTACTCTTCAGCCTTAGTCTCTTAACAAAGTGTGGCTTGTTTTAGTCTTTTCTATAGGTATTTTAATGGGAAATGTTCTAATGAGCTGTCCGTGCTTTTACCAGCTCAGGTTATTGCTCCTTCTTGAAATAAATCGTTGTATGAAATTAGTTTCTTCCTTTGGGGGTGGGGAAGGGGTAGATCGTGAACTCTGAATTTTTTCCACCCATATATGACTTGAATAATTATCAAGTCTAAGGGCAACTCATTTCACTTAGCCAAACCTTTTTTCTTTTTATCTGCCCCCTTTTCACTGTTCTACACGCTTACGGAGTCTATACCTTGTATAATTCTTAACCGTACATTGGAGGGACAAATATTTTGTGTGGCCCAAAAATTACTCAATACTTATCTTTGGGTATAAAAGTATTCATATTTCAAAAGAAAATTAACAGAGAAGATTTCTTATAAATGGATAGTTACTACATAGTGAACAACGGTAGTTGACAGAACCATTTACTTCCATTTGATAAGAATTTTCCTGATTTACAAATCTTTGCGGGTTTTGAAAGCTGGAACAACAGAATTACAGACAGAGACGAAAAAAGGACAGAACTAGAAGTGGGTAGCAGGAGTTAAATAGATTCATGGTAAGAGTACAATATTTTGGTGTCATTTAATGCAAGCCTTTTAGTACTCCACATATGCCATGCCTTGCTAGAATTAGGAACTAATTAGCACAACCCGTAGCCAAAAACAACGAGAGAAGTTATTTTTACACGATAAACTACAGTATACTGTAAGTACACTTTAGCTTACACTCAAAGTAAAAGTGTTTGTGATAGGGAAAACGCTCAATATCATGAGGCAGTACGAGGTCGAACTGACCTATGAAGAGATTATTGCTATGGGCGTTGTAGAACTCGGGAAAACTTGGTTATGAAAGAGTGATGTAAACAAGAGGGTAATATTATATTAAGCCACATAGGTAAGGACTATTTTTCGTTATACTGTGTTTTACCTTGGAAGTGTGGCTTTTGATATCTAGTACAAGAAAAGCAAAAATGAAGCTTCATTATCCCCTTTGCATGTGGAGAAAAGCCAAATGAGATTTATAATGATGGCATTTGCAGAGGAGTTAGAATTCAATTTTTCCAATTTTCTGAGGTTTGACAATGCTTTTTCGTTCATTTTAAGACATATACATTTCATTTTGTTTTAGTCCATTCCAAGCAACATGGAATTTGATTCGAGTTCAATACCTCCTTGCTACAAAACTAAGGATGAGGTAAGTAGTAAACTTTAATGAAAGCGCACTTTGGAAACAAGATTTCATTATCATCTTGAGTAGTTCTGGCATCACTATTGTTATAGCAACTACCACACCCGTTGAGTAGAGATGCCTAAAAGTTTAGAGAAATATCTTTTTCCTTAAAGGCCTTGAAAGAATCGTTTCGAGGGTCACCGTTGTTTTTATTTCTTCAAGAGAAGACATGGTAATTGGAGTAAATTTTGGTTTTCAGAATTTTACGAGGACCGTTTTACTACTGATAACAAACATATTTAACCTGAGTCGTAATAGTTCATTATTTTGTCACGAATATGCGGAGGAGGTACTGTTGGATTTCTACTATGTAGAACATTCCACTTTTATGTTGAGTTACTTATAGATGTGTTTTGTGCTTTGGAATTTTCTTTGGCACGGGTCGGATTAGAAAAATAAGTATAGGGCAAGCAAAGGAATCGTCCGAACTAAAAGGTTAAGGTACTGGATCAGAAATCCGGACCCTAAAATGTGCGCGAGTTGTAATGCTAGAAGGAACGATTTTTTACTTGCATTTACCTATTTTTGTAAACTAAATCCAATGACTTTGTATACCTGTGTATTACCCCCTTAATGTAAGACACTGTTGTTTGATGTTTAAATTCCTGATGGAGCCCAGAATACCATACAGCAAGACAAGTACAACCAAATAAAGGTTGATATGTGCCAGTTTGACACTGGTCTATTACTTCATCTCGTTGCTGCCGTAATTTAAGTGAAACAAAGAGGCCGTGCGTCATTGATGACTACGCCCCCTTGGCCAAATGATTAAGTTCTGTGACTAGAAATCAGGGACTCCATGCTGGTGGAAGTATAATGTTATTGGGCATTATGTTCATGGTTGGCGTGTATTTTTATATTAGGCGATGCTACTATAAATCGGTAACATGAAGAGCTCGGAAATGTTGGTCAACTTAATGTGCACATCATACGCCTTTGGGTTGTTACGGCCAGACAAAATCGGATGTGACAGGATCACTGGATAATTTAAATGCTGCATGGTACACTTGGCCTTTAATGGTAAAAATTTTGTGGATATTCGGAGCATTATTATTGTCTAAAAGTGGATTGACATATTAGACCAAAACAGAATCGCATTAATTTGTTGTTTATGGCCTACATTTTCTGGTCTGTCTTTTTTCGTTTATGTTAATAAATTTGGTCTTGGATTTTCTCGTTCAAAGCAATATTTTTCTCAATGCTATTGTGTTCCTCCGTTTGCGTCGTGGCAGACATTGTTACGGAGAATTTCTTTTGGGATAGTTGAGGGCTATATTTTGTTGCTTTTTATGAGTTTGTTTATGGTCTTAAAAAAGTGAAATTTTATGTTTGATTATACTCATTGTTTAATGAGTCGCAATGAGTCACGCAATCCTGTAATAATATTTTTGGGGAATGGAAATTAAAAGTGTTGCCTTCAAAAAAGCAGCAATTTCGAGGTAATCACGTTACTGGCCCAGAGGCACTGCTTAAAAAATTGTTTTTTGCAGGTGTGTTGTGGCACGATCATCCGATGACCTAGGTTTTTCAATACACACTAATTGCATCATTAAACTAAAAAACTGTAATTTACACCATTTTTACCAAGCTGTTCAAAATATTCTCTTATGTACATGATAGCACCACTGGATTAGTTATTCCAATTCAACATTCACTGTTAGCTGCAAAACTGTACGTTGGGAAAAGAAATGTCGACAACGAAGTGGTTGCAATTACAACAGGACCAATTTGGACTATCTTGTTAATGTAGTTGACTGAAAATTCAGATATATTCACAAGCCTCTAGTGATAACTGCTTTCTGGATTGATAGATTATCGTTTATAACAATTCGTTTTATTAATATTAATAGTATTATTATTATTTTTATTATTATTATTAGTAGTAGTAGTGGTAGTAGTAGTAGTAGTAGTAGTAGTAGTAGTAGTAGTAGTAGTAGTAGTAGTAGAAGTAGTAGTAGTAGTAGTAGTAGTAGTAGTAGTAGTATTGTTATGGCTAATTTATTTTTATTGTTACCATTACTCATGAGCATCAGATCTAGTCTTTATACAAGCATTCTTTTTTGTATTTCCTTTGGGACAGTTTTGTTAGCTTTTATTTTTTTAATTTCAGAACAAGCCACATAAAGCCATTTGAAGTGATCCAAACATTTTTAGTCGTAAAGACGTGTAGGCACACCAAGTGTGATGTACTCCATCTCACTGGCATGGCTTCATGTGATTACATTGTAGATGCCTGTACCTGTTTGTGCAGTAGTTTGTATTTTGGAAGTTTTAGTTNGTAGTATGTAGTAGTAGTTGTAGTAGTATTGTTATGGCTAATTTATTTTTATTGTTACCATTACTCATGAGCATCAGATCTAGTCTTTATACAAGCATTCTTTTTTGTATTTCCTTTGGGACAGTTTTGTTAGCTTTTATTTTTTTAATTTCAGAACAAGCCACATAAAACCATTTGAAGTGATCCAAACATTTTTAGTCGTAAAGACGTGTAGGCACACCAAGTGTGACGTACTCCATCTCACTGGCATGGCTTCATGTGATTACATTGTAGATGCCTGTACCTGTTTGTGCAGTAGTTTGTATTTTGGAAGTTTTAGTTAAATTTGATTTGCAGGTTTTGGTTTTTCACATGACAAGAGCTGAAATCACTTTACATTTTTTGTGAAATTCTTTCAGATGCCTGAATGTTCTCCTATCGTTCTGTCAGAAAAGTTTAGGAATAGTTTGGAGTTTTCACATTACTGGTACTTAAACTCTTAAAGAATGCCTGAAAGATTTTGATGGTCACTAGACGTGTAACATATTCATTTCAAAACTGGCAACTTGGTGAAAAAAACACTTTGACAGGTGAAGACGTAGGGGCTTACATTATATCACCAGACGCTAGTACTAAAGAGAATCCATAGCTACTGCTGGCAATTTGAACCATTTTTGGTTTTGATATGCTTTTTCACATTATACATTTACCTTTTTCTTTATTAACTTGACTAATATCTAGGAAATAGTTATCCAGGAAAGCGACAAAATAAGATTACGAATAGTAGGCACCAGAGTTGACGCCAATGACATGGTAAGTTGGTTTTGCCTTTTCAATATACCCGCCCTTTACCCTCCCATTCTCTTGTTTTGTTTATTTTTTTTTATTTGTTATTACTTTTTTATTTGTTTTGATTTACTCCGGTGCTTGCAGTTTCTAGTAGCAGATTACTTTAGGGCTGAAACCAGCCATTTTTGCACATTGTACATTGCAAACCGTTATGTACCATACATCCATTGTATGATACCGTAGGAAAACGACTTAAAGATTTTTCACGTGCTGGTTGGTGTATTCGAAGTTTCTTTAAAGCCAAAAGAAGAACAACTTCATTGAACACCCTATGTCAAACATCCTGTATAACTGACCTCTTTAAAGTGACAGTTAAATGGCACTGCTTTTTATTTTTGCTATTCATGGACCTTAAGACATCATGACCCTTTTTGTAACTGCTTTCTCAACAAAATTTCAATCCTTCACTAATGTTTACACTGATAACTTGTCCAACAAATTTTTTGAACTCCCTTACAGCAAGAAATATTTTAAGTATTTCTAGACCAGTTTTTAGTGCAGATTCCAAATCTGTAGTCAGAACTTTTGTAGCGCTTACCAAAAAAAGATTCAGAGAGACTTATTTTGTTACTTGTGCCAAAATAGTATCATTTTATTTGTTCTATAAAACTCACTAGTTGTGACTTGCTCTACCTGATTTTCATTTCCCTTTAACGACCAAGTTGAAGGGAGATTTCAAGCATAAATTTTGCACAGAAAATCAATTTTGTAATGCGGATTAATTAAATACAAAAGACCAAGAACTGACTTATTGTAGACTTGAAACATAGATCTATTGATACTCGAAATTTTTACGTGTTTAAAAAGTTTTAAAATATACTGGCAGTCAGTATTTCTAGCCAGTTTTAAAGGTTGTCAAAATTAGCACTATTCCAACACCCTTTTGACTGTAATGAGGGTCCTTGCTGCCTGATAGCTCGGTTCGCCAGGCACAATTAAGAGGCTTGGGACTATCGACCTAAAAGAGGCAAACATATTGTTTTCTTGTTGTCTCTTATACACAAATTCATTTGAATAATTCTACATCATAAAAATCTGCCCTTAAATACCTTCATTTGCACAAAGTTCAGCTGTGACGGTATTTGCTAATACACAATTATTATTTGAAGTCAAAATAAACATTTCCTTGGCACTTGCGTTAAAAACAGTATTTACTTTAGAGATAAAAATAATGATCTCTACACCATCACGGTTTCCACAAAGCTCCTGTGTCGGGTTTCATTGCACAACATTTTCTTTCCACTGAGTTACGGAATATCATGACCCAGAGGGCTTGCATTTTGGTATGACGAGAGGTTGTACAGAATGGCTTCATCATTTCGACCATGATCGTGTTGAAACAATCCAGACCCATTTTGCTACGTATGTGTTGAATATACACTGAGCAGAAACAAAAAGTCAGTACCCTCAGTCATTTGTAAGCTGTATTACGCTTATTTTTGGGGAAAATTGGGAGCTCAAAACAAAACCTGGACGCCTTATATCTGCTGCAATAATTGTGCTACTCAGCTACGCCGTTGGAGAGATTCAGGATCTCGGTTAAACATGGAATCATCTTGGTTTCACAAAAGCAGCGAAATCGTTTTGATGACTGTCATTAAATGGTATTAAATATCCAAATATTTCTTCAGCGATTCAAACATTTCCACACTCAATCTCTATTGATAATGTCTCAACCTCTAAATTGAGACATTATCAATCTCTTCCCAAACCCAAATCCAATATCATTTACCAAAGGAAGGTCTCAAATCAGAGATTGATACTGATACTGACACAGTCGATAGCGAGGCGACTGTGAAAGACACTGGTGATACAAACAGTGCCTCCTATTTTTTAAAAGAGGAGAAAACGTCGGATAAAATTCATCTAATTTCAAAAACAGGTTTGAAAGATCTAGTTCGTGATTTGATTAATTAAAGTGAACTATTAGGGTATACCACTCCTTGCACTAAACCTTGACGTGGTGGAGTGGCTTGCGTGTTTTTACGATCCGGAGAGCTATGCTGGCGGGAACACTAGTTCCTGGTAGGTTTAACCATGCCAGACCGGTCGAAGGGGAGAAACCAGACAAAACTAGTGCAAAGAACCAAACCCATGGCGCGACTGTTCCAGAATCTGGCGGCAATATGGTAGTTATGACCTCTGTGTCTGGAAGCAGCTTTCGACAAGTTATAACTGTTTCAACTGGCTGTAGAAGTAGCGAGCGCAGTCAGTATATCAGCTATCGAAAGACTTTTTTNTGTAACATATTCATTTCAAAACTGGCAACTTGGTGAAAAAAACATTTTGACAGCTGAAGACGTAGGGGCTTACATTATATCACCAGACGCTAGTACTAAAGAGAATCCATAGCTACTGCTGGCAATTTGAACCATTTTTGGTTTTGATATGCTTTTTCACATTATACATTTACCTTTTTCTTTATTAACTTGACTAATATCTAGGAAATAGTTATCCAGGAAAGCGACAAAATAAGATTACGAATAGTAGGCACCAGAGTTGACGCCAATGACATGGTAAGTTGGTTTTGCCTTTTCAATATACCCGCCCTTTACCCTCCCATTCTCTTGTTTTGTTTATTTTTTTTTATTTGTTATTACTTTTTTATTTGTTTTGATTTACTCCGGTGCTTGCAGTTTCTAGTAGCAGATTACTTTAGGGCTGAAACCAGCCATTTTTGCACATTGTACATTGCAAACCGTTATGTACCATACATCCATTGTATGATACCGTAGGAAAACGACTTAAAGATTTTTCACGTGCTGGTTGGTGTATTCGAAGTTTCTTTAAAGCCAAAAGAAGAACAACTTCATTGAACACCCTATGTCAAACATCCTGTATAACTGACCTCTTTAAAGTGACAGTTAAATGGCACTGCTTTTTATTTTTGCTATTCATGGACCTTAAGACATCATGACCCTTTTTGTAACTGCTTTCTCAACAAAATTTCAATCCTTCACTAATGTTTACACTGATAACTTGTCCAACAAATTTTTTGAACTCCCTTACAGCAAGAAATATTTTAAGTATTTCTAGACCAGTTTTTAGTGCAGATTCCAAATCTGTAGTCAGAACTTTTGTAGCGCTTACCAAAAAAAGATTCAGAGAGACTTATTTTGTTACTTGTGCCAAAATAGTATCATTTTATTTGTTCTATAAAACTCACTAGTTGTGACTTGCTCTACCTGATTTTCATTCCCTTTAACGACCAAGTTGAAGGGAGATTTCAAGCATAAATTTTGCACAGAAAATCAATTTTGTAATGCGGATTAATTAAATACAAAAGACCAAGAACTGACTTATTGTAGACTTGAAACATAGATCTATTGATACTCGAAATTTTTACGTGTTTAAAAAGTTTTAAAATATACTGGCAGTCAGTATTTCTAGCCAGTTTTAAAGGTTGTCAAAATTAGCACTATTCCAACACCCTTTTGACTGTAATGAGGGTCCTTGCTGCCTGATAGCTCGGTTCGCCAGGCACAATTAAGAGGCTTGGGACTATCGACCTAAAAGAGGCAAACATATTGTTTTCTTGTTGTCTCTTATACACAAATTCATTTGAATAATTCTACATCATAAAAATCTGCCCTTAAATACCTTCATTTGCACAAAGTTCAGCTGTGACGGTATTTGCTAATACACAATTATTATTTGAAGTCAAAATAAACATTTCCTTGGCACTTGCGTTAAAAACAGTATTTACTTTAGAGATAAAAATAATGATCTCTACACCATCACGGTTTCCACAAAGCTCCTGTGTCGGGTTTCATTGCACAACATTTTCTTTCCACTGAGTTACGGAATATCATGACCCAGAGGGCTTGCATTTTGGTATGACGAGAGGTTGTACAGAATGGCTTCATCATTTCGACCATGATCGTGTTGAAACAATCCAGACCCATTTTGCTACGTATGTGTTGAATATACACTGAGCAGAAACAAAAAGTCAGTACCCTCAGTCATTTGTAAGCTGTATTACGCTTATTTTTGGGGAAAATTGGGAGCTCAAAACAAAACCTGGACGCCTTATATCTGCTGCAATAATTGTGCTACTCAGCTACGCCGTTGGAGAGATTCAGGATCTCGGTTAAACATGGAATCATCTTGGTTTCACAAAAGCAGCGAAATCGTTTTGATGACTGTCATTAAATGGTATTAAATATCCAAATATTTCTTCAGCGATTCAAACATTTCCACACTCAATCTCTATTGATAATGTCTCAACCTCTAAATTGAGACATTATCAATCTCTTCCCAAACCCAAATCCAATATCATTTACCAAAGGAAGGTCTCAAATCAGAGATTGATACTGATACTGACACAGTCGATAGCGAGGCGACTGTGAAAGACACTGGTGATACAAACAGTGCCTCCTATTTTTTAAAAGAGGAGAAAACGTCGGATAAAATTCATCTAATTTCAAAAACAGGTTTGAAAGATCTAGTTCGTGATTTGATTAATTAAAGTGAACTATTAGGATCACGGTTAAGGGAATGTAACCTTCTTGAAAGTTCAACTGGAACTTCAATTTTTGGAAACCACACTAAAGATCTGTAGACATTGTTCGTAAAGGAAAACAAACGGTGCTGTTACAACGACACTTTTTAGCTTTTTCCTCACATAATTGTGGGGTATTTGTCTTAGGATAGGTGCTTATTTACAGATTCATCGAAATGCTCGATTAAGGCAGTTTTGTTCCATAATGACAACGAACTACCCTCAAATCCTATTGCTCCTTCCACAGAATTTTTTGAAAGTTACCATAATCTTAAACTGATTCTATGCAATTATAAACACAGCATGCACAAATCAGTAGCATATGTTGACTTACAGATTGTAGCCATTATTAGGACTGCAGTCTGGATTCACAAAGTACATGTGCTTCTTGTGCCTTTGAGATAGCCGAGCTCTCCTAGGACATTATATCAAAGAAAAGTGGCTCATCCCTCCACACTATGGAGATGTCAGTGACGAGGATGCTAAACGTTTTCACAAGGATATGACTGTGATAAAGAAACGATACAAAGGAAAGTGGACTTTTTCCATGTTAGCAGGTTACTATTGGTCTCTTCAAGGAGACTCACAAAAAGTTATAAAAGAACCAGTCACACGAAGCATTTCGAAGTATTTTTTTGCTTTTCAAAACCAGTACAAATCAAGTATACAATTGAAAATTTGTTGGAACGTGTAATTAAATGACCCAATGTAACAGCGTTTGACAATTTTTGTACTTCTTCGAAAATTCTAAATAGACATATGGAATCACCACCAAAAACTGTTCGAGAAATACTCAAAATACTTCCTGATACACGAAGGTCTCAAAAATTTGTTGGGCAGTGGTAATTGTATATGTGTGCTTTGATGATGTATCGAGCAGTTATTCTCAAACTTCTGATGCATAACTTCTGTTTCATTACAAGATTCTTGGAAAATGAAAGATGAGAAATCACTCGCTTTTTTCTAAAGCATGTATTTAAAAGAAATAGAAAATGAGTATAGAATTGTAAGGTCATAAAACCGTTTTTCGATTCTACCATATTTAAACCTGTACAAACAAATGAGTATCAAACAAGCTAAGTTTGATATCAGGCCTTGTTTCTGTTGCCTTCGCTGAGTAGGATATGATATGATGCTCTTTTTTGGTTGTTTAGAACAGACGAATAATGTAGATGAAACAGCCTCTTTTTATACCAGTTCAGTGGCCATGAGTAATTTTTAAGTAATGGTTGCCTATTTCTAATAGATTAGGCAATTGTATTTTGTGTTGCCTTCGACTAACAACATTTTGATGCATACTACTTTTTTCATAGTTTGCCATCGGAACATTAATGGATGACTACCTAGGTAAGCAGCATATTTTTGGTATAATTTTATCTATGGCATTTCTGACCACATTTCCAATCGTAACAACGTTTTTTAAACTATTTCTAACTTTCCTTTCGCAATTTGTTTGCTTTTTCTTTGTTATTACAAACGCGCGCGCGCACACACACACATATTATAGAATCAATCAACCAGTTCCATTTACAGAACACAAATACCCTACTTTGTAGATCAGTTTTATTCAATATCAAGGTATTATTTTGGTTTATTAGCCTGTCCCTTATGGAGTTTTAATTACTTGTAGTGTTTGTAGCAAATCGATCCACAGTTTTAGGCTTTTTGGAAACTACCACTTCGCCGCCAACAAACCCAACAGCGTTTTCAAATAACCTTAAAATAAACACGAGTGAACCACAGTAAGTTGTATTTAATACTACAATAGCTATGTCATAGTGGCAAACATGAATGACATCTGCCTATTTTAACATCGTTGCTCCCTTCCCTTGAAGTGTGATGCATGCTTAAGTATGTTGTAGGGAGACCTATAAAATGTGCGGAAAGCAAGTAAAAAATAAATACTGCTTGATTTGTTTAACTGTAAGAATATCGTATTCATCATTGGAACACGAAACTACGTGGCTCATCTCCGCGGACTTACAGCTACAACTGACTTGGAATATAATTATGCCGTACTGTGACGTAGAATCATTAGCACACACATTAGCATAATTAACTATTTTAATAGAAAGTAACCCTCAATATGAATGTTAGTACACATACATCGTTTATTAAGGTTCGCCTTTTGTCCCACTGTAATATACAGGTAATGCTTCAGCCAGTACATCTTTGATGTAATGGCTTCAATTAAATGTGGACCAGTTCGTCGAAACTGCTGTTTTGCTGTGCACGTCCTTTGCATTTTGTTTCGTCCAGTTGCTGTGTGTTGGGACATAAGCAGATATAAATATGAAGCGTTTTTGCTGGCTTTATAAGTAGCATTCATTACGTATTAAAGTCTTGCATAATTGGCAGATTTAGGCTGCTTGGTGATTGTTTGGACATGTGATGCCCCTTTACTGTTTATTTTTAAACTCTACACGTTGCTTCTGGGTTTATATTTCTACCTGGATATTAGTATAAGTGTGTGAACAAGATTATATTTCGAAATATTTCGAAACGGGTGAGATTCGTTTCCTGGTACGGCCGATAACCCCTAAAACTCACATAAAATTATGTTAAAGAGCAAAGGCTGTAATTTAGAATGACTTAATGTTTGTTGGCAAATCATCTGGGCATTTTCTAAAACTTTTTCAAGGATCTGTTTGTAATACAAGACCGGCAATATTTCGTAAAATACAATCCCTGTCAATGCTAACGTCGGACTTCTTGATAGTAGACGTTGTGTTTTTCCCAGTGCTTAAGAAATCGATGAAAGAATAAATTTACTTTAAGCTCACCCCGTATCTTCCCTTGAAAATGTGTCTTTGAAACTAAGCCTACATTACGATCCACAGTCGTTTACACTGATTGTGTCCATAATGGGGTTTCTGCTGGAGTTTTTGCAAGTCGTGTGACTGTTTTGTATGATGCCAGATTTCTACAAATGTTAGGAAACTTAATTCAAGAAGGCTCTTTCTCCTTCGTGCCTAATGCAAAGATTATGTGGGAACTAGAAAGGGTCTGGGGACTGCATCAGTTGTAAAGCAGTGAGCTTTTACTTGTTTTTTGTGGTACTATTTAGCGGTTTATTTTACTTACAGAGGGCGTCTCAGATCTTACGAGAATTTTGAAAGTGGGCAATAAGCACAATTTCGCAATTTCATTTTAACACCACTTGACTAAATATTCAAAACGAAAACAAGTTATCAAGCCTTCAGGCCAAAAATTGCCAGGTCGTAGTTTTGTCAGACGCTCAGAGTTATTTACGGACTCCTTTGATCGCAAATAGGCCTTTGTGAAACGAAAGATAATAGATGAAGCCTACGCAGTACTTTCAAAATACTGATCTTAATACAACTTGGTTTTTTTATTTAGGATTGGTAAGCTGATGAATCTGGAATCATGAATAAAATTATATGAATATAAAGGTAGGGCGTGAATATAATGGACGTGTTTTTAACTTATTATAATTCGGTAATTAATACCTGCTTAGTTTAAAGATGTATCATTAATGAAAATATATTAAAAATTGCTTGCATCTGGTTGCATTGAAGTGGTATCCACTGCCCTTTTTACAGATGATTGAACTCCCCAAGAATTGGGAAACATTTGAATGAGGATAATTATTAATTAAGATAATTTACTATTGGGTATAGTTTTGTTTGTGATGGCAGTTTGATTCGTATTACTATGATAAATTTTCATGGCTAGGGCCTATCTATCTATAGTAGACTACGTTTTGAGAAACCTTTTCTTTGTCCTCTCATAATCGTTATTATCATGAGGCAAGGGTCTCAAAACGTAGCAAAATGTAAGAGTAAAAATGTCCGTGGCGAGCTAATTATAGCACCAAGACAATATGGCCGACATTTTATATGTTACGTGGTGTGATACAAAGGAGAGTAATTTGTTCAACTTCAAAAGATCTGTTAAACGAAATGATTACTAGCTTCACAAAGTGTTGATGTTACGGAGTGGCAGGTTGGAAGGTGGGGAATTGGTACAAATTTTTGAACATTAGGCTGTGTTGTAGTCATTTGCATAATAAGATCCCTCCAAAAGACCTGCAGTCAGAAATGAAAAAAAACCTCCGCATTTCATGTTTTTGAGAAGCCTTTGCAGTAAATGTCAATTATTTTAAAAGCATTTTCACCCAATTAAATGAAATGTTGATTGTTAGACAGTGATACCACGCATAATACGCTGCAGGGTTGGAGCGTTTCTGCCAACAGACTGGTAAGTCAATTAACGAGGTTATAGCTTTGTTTTTGTGATAGTACGAGGTAAAAGTGCACGAATTATTTTAATTAGGGATTGTAATTATTACAGTTCTAATAAAGAGGGGTCGAACAGATGTAATTATTATTTATCAAAGGCATAAAACGATTGTAAAACCTCATCGAGTAAACTTATCATCAGGGGTTAAGGGAAGATAAGGCTTTTCTATAAAGTATTTCTTAGATCTGGCTTTTAAATGGGTTTTGGGTGTGGAGGTAGTAGTAAAAGCAAAGAAAAGCATGACTCTTTCAATAAAGGCAAGAAACCAGTGGGGATATTAAGATTAATTACTTGTTAAATTCTTGCTTTCCTACAGACGAGGCAGAGAAGCCCGACTTGGTGGCGCAGAGAGAATCCGCGTTATTTTCCTGGACAACGAAAAGAGGGCACATGAAGACAAAGAATGTCACCAGTGGAATATATTTTATTACTGAAAGCTCCGTTACTTCAGCCGATGTGGTCCTCAAAATCTTAAAGTATTTTCTTGTAAAGGGTACAAACGCATTAGATTTTTGTAGTATACTTTTCTTTGGACATGTAGACATTAGGTTACTTGAAATGTGCCTTACCTACTGTGATTAGACAATCATTGGTGATATTACTTCATTACTAATTGCAGTAGCGTTCATTAATAATGAACTCCGCGTTACCAATCTGTCTGGAGGTCTGGGACATTGAGTAAAGCTCAATTTTAGTGAGCCTATATACAAGAACAGCACTGCAGAAAGGAGTAAAATCTCTTTTCGAGAAAAAAATTAACCACGTTTGTTTGTATGTTTTTTGTTAGCAACAGCGTGTTTGTAAGTTGACAAACTCCATATCTGGTTTGTGTCGTTAAAGAACGTTAGCACTTTGCATACAACTTTATATCATTAAAATAGAACTTAGTCTTACTTACACGCTTTACTTTTGCACCATTATTACTCATTTTATCGATATGCATGTATTGTATGGTTTCAACCACATGCATTTGGTCACAAAGCTGCCATTGTCTGGATATTGGCGAAGTTACTCATTGATAATGTGCAATTAATACAATATTGCGGAACATGCAGCCACAATAATTTCTTGCTGTTACACAAATGCACAAATATAAACAAATGTTTTGTAGTTAGTACTGTATGAAAAGACTTCCCTTTTGGTGAATGCTTGACAATCAAGATGTAATTCCACAGACACGGTATAGGCAAGCAGAAATATATATATATATATATATATATATATATATATAATATTAAAGGAGTAGTTTTGGACCTGTAGATAACTTGCAGGGCTATTAAGAAGACGACCAATATTTAGCTAAAAAAGGAGGTCAAGTTTAAAAGAAATGAGCCAAAATATTGAAAAGCTCAGAAATAGAAAAGAAAGGGCAATCTAAATGTAATAAGACAATGTAATAAGAAAAAGGACCAACTGAATAAGAAACTCTCAATCAAACTTGACAGAGAAATAAAAGAGGATAGCAAATTATAGTGAAAACAGACAATGAAGAAAAGTTTGGGATATAACCAAGAGGGGCATACCAAATATTATTATTATTATTATTATTATTATCTTTTTTCACATTTTGTGTCTGGCTGTTCTTATTG
>RDPX01000031.1:4041108-4069308 GCA_003991215.1 Morbakka virulenta
TAGGTGAATCAAAGCGTTCCTTGGGTCAAAGAGAAAAAGAACACAAGAGAGCTGTTCAGAAAGGTGACACCAAGAATCATGAAATAGCCGAACACTGCTGGACACAGGATCATACTTTTGACTGGGAAAATAAAATAATTTTAGACAAAGAAATCAACACAACAACAAGAAAAATAAAAGAAACAATCCATTCCTTGCAATGCAGCAATCACATCAACAGTATATCCTACACCCTTCCAGTAATATGGCTTCCACCACTGAAGAAAGAAACACAACAAACACAACAAGCACAACAGGTATGGCACCACTTCCCAAAACAACTCCAGCCCTGTCTACACTCGCATCCGCACTACCAAAGTATAAAATAGCCATATCTAATCATTTCAGTAGCCTGATGATGGGAGAAGTATCTCTCGAAACGTAGCTCAGAAAAAGCTTACGACTCATGACATGATAAAGCTCTTACATCTACCCAAGAATATATTTCTGAAATATCGCTGCAATGAATGTCATAAACCAATTACCTGGCCAAAGACATAATGTAGACAAGTTCTGTGATGAGTTGTAATGGTTTTACTTAGATTGGCTAAACATTTCTAATAATATGTTAACTCATTTTTAATTCTGACATATAGTGGATCTGTTCTCAGTGTAGTATGATCAACCCTTAACAATACTACATGAGTCAACTCTGTGGAGATCAAAACTTAAAAGCTTGTCAATCTCAGAGATGTGAAATATCTGAGCCATCTGTCCCTATTTTAACCTCAGCTCCAAGGCCTAATAAAAAAGCAGAAATACCAGAACCAAAAAATCTGAGAGTACAACAGACAAGGAGTCAAAGGTTACATCCAGAAAAAGAAAACGTGCTAGAAATGATTGATGTTACTAACTCTGACATCATAGGTACACAAACATACTATCATTTTGTCAGTTCAAGGTACATTCAATCAGATGGGATGAGACTGATGAGAAGTAGCACCTAATTGTTAGTTTGTAAAAAACCCTGATACTTATTTTGTAAGTGTATGATAATTGTATTAATAACCACTGACTGAAATAAAAGTCTATATGATTCATAAATGTATGTTTTAACCACAAGGCTTTAAAATACAGATTGACTTCAAAAATCATATCTGTTTTTGTAGTTGGCTGCAAACATCTACAATAATGCTATTGGCCAAAAGCTGCTGTGTTGTCTTCCTTAATTGGAAGACAACAGAACATATTTCTTGCACCAGAAAGTGGCACTTCACTTCAGTACTAAAAAATACTGGTGGAGGGTCAACAAATAGTTGCCTTAACAGGGTTACAGGTCAACACTCTCTGTAAAATGTTGGAAAATTGAAATTTTTTTAAAACCACAAGCAGAAGATTACTGGAGCAGAGGTCAAGTGCCACAAAGTAATATGAATTTTCAAATGTAGATTTTCATTTGCCAAAATCTTACAATACCAGACAGAAACAGTCCATTAGATCTATTAGGGTTGGTATTCCTAAATGCTGGCCTTAATATAAAAGATGTTCAGTTAACAAAGAGTGGAACTGATCACAAAGTTGTTTGAAAAAAGGAAGTTAGGAGAGCTTCCTTACAAACTACATTTTTACCTAATGTAAAGGTGCTAATATTAGTTTTTCAGGCATATTCTTCCAAAGCAACTAACTGTTTGTTTATCACTGGTTATGTTTTATCTAACTTAAAACTTTGTTTATGTTTGCTTTCACTAGCAAATAAAGAAGATAAAGGAAGGGAATCAGTTTTTAAGAGTTGTTGTTGAAGGAGGAGGATGCTCAGGATTCCAATACAACTTTCAGTTGGATGAAAGTATTCAGAGTGATGATAGGTACTCTATTTTTCTCTTTAATAATATGCCTGCCAGATATGGACAATTTGTTGTTGTCTTTTTGAATTACAGAGGTATTTTATTAGAAAACTAGTGGAAAGGAAAAAGTGGCTAGAATTTTAACCTCAGTTTCTTGTTTTCAACAAACTGGAAAGCTGGTAGTTGGATGCTAGTTAGAAACCAGCTTGTTAGAATTGAAACCAGATGAAAAGAGGGATTGGACTCAAGGAAGCAATAACACATTAAGTAAACATCTCTGCTGTTATATTACATAGCAGATAATGGAAAGAAGAACACTAAGACTAAAGCAACCACTATAAGGCTAGTCTTCACTGGCTATTGCCTTATGTCTCAAAATCTTTAGTGCAATTTTTTGCTGCAATTTAGACAGTGCAGTCACCATCATCAACATATTGGCAAATGAGACACATTATTGGTATCCTCAAATTTTACTTGAGTCTATGAGGTTGGATTAGACTTTGTCAATACTAATTTGGTTTAAAGGCAGTAGCCTTTTCTTGGATCAAAATATTTACCTAGCTTTGCATTCATACATCTGGTGCAGAATCAAACAAGATTTGTTTTTTGTTGGCAAGTGTTAAAGTCTCATATTAAATCTCCTGGTTAAGATATACCCTTGTGGCTGCTAGTGTTAATGTTTTATATTACCTCATTTTTACTTCTTTAAGATGTTTATATTTATTTATACCTTTTTAATTCTGCAATATCACCTACCATTCTTTTGTTCTCATTCCCTTAACCTTCTAGGTACATTTGCCTTTAGCTAAGTTGAAAGCCAAATTTTACAATTCTGGCCTTTTCTGAAAACTGCTCAACTTCAAAAAGAATTTTGGCTGGAAAAATCAAGTGAAAAACAAGAGGAAGAATAAGTTTTTTTAATAAAAGGAAACATAATCAATGTGTAGTACAAATTAATTTTTATAATCTTTTGTTAAATGTACTTTTAATATTAGTTCATCATTCTTTCTAATCTCACCTTCACCCTATCCTAGCCCAGGATCGGTATTCATCCACCCTAAATTGAAATGTTTGTCCACGATTTAGTGATTTTTAAATCTCTGCAGCATTTTTAAAAAAGTGATGGGTGCAGCTGTGAATATTTCCATCAAGTGTCTGAGAACAAGAGGGTTTTTTACTCTATTTTTCACATCTGTGGCAGTGTAGAAAACTCTTTTAACTCAGATTACCAGACTGATACTGATAAACAGTTTTAATTAAATATTGCCAGTTGACAGAATACCATACATCTCAAGAACATATTTTGGCCATAATACCCAGGACAAAAATTTGACTGTGTCTTTAGGGGATCTTGCAGTTTAATGCAGATTCTTCAGCCCTGTTAACATGCATTTTAATAACATGCAATATTTTCACCTCAAGACCTTTAAATACCAGGTTGTCTGTTTGGTGGGAAGACAGACTTAAAACGTTGGTTTTTTTATCTTGTTAGAAAGTACCTTATGCCTGAACTCTTGTGTCTGTTTAAATCTACCATTTGCCCCTGCATGGAGTACTGTTGCTATAGCTAGACCAAGTGCTCCCTCATTTCTTCTTGATGTTCTTGATCAATCTTTGAGACAATAACTTTACAGGTCTCATTTTTGCTGCTACTCATCAACCTTCGACTCACTTATGAAATGCACATGTCTTAGTCTTTACTGTAAGTAGTTTCATTGAAAATTATGATGAGCTTTCCTTGTTGGTGGCAGCTCAGTTTTTTGTACCTTGTATGACTCAGTTCTAGCAGTGTCTTCATCTTTATGCAGTTTTTACTCTTCATTGTGATCATTTTATGAATTTAGTAACTTTCTTCAGATGGCTAGATTATGAAACCCTTTGGCATCAGAATTCTCTTCCCTCATCACATGACTTGAATGTTTTTAAGTCTAAGGTCAACAAATTTTGGCCTAATCTTTTTTTTTCTTTCATTTTTTCCACAGCTTGGTACAAATAGTGGCTTTATGCTGTGTATGGTTTTTAATTCATAACAAACCTCTCTCTTCCAGTATTGTTGTTCAGTAACATCATCATTAGCAGCCTAAAGGTGAGGCAATCAAAGGTCAGTTGAATCAACTAGAGATGTTTGTGTGGAAAACTATTTTGGTTTAAAACTGCTGAGACCATTAAAGATTGCAGTGAACTTTGGCAGGAAGCATGTCCTTGTATCTTTGACATATTTAACTTGCCTAGCTTTAAATTTCCATTGAGTTGGAACTAGCATGTAAGTTGAACTCATGTCTGATCTTTGTTCCACTGTTAACCCTGTTGCTCAAAAGTAACATCCCTAGTCTTTTATAGTGTCTTTCTTGCAATTTGTTGTGGTACAATCCCAGCACCAACTCATTTTTTTAAAAGTCAGGATGAGTCACATGAATAAGTTTTCTTATTTTTAATCAATTACCAATACAAATGCAACTAGACATCTGGAAACTTATCACTGTCAATTCAGCTTTGAGATGAGCAGCAAGATCATGCCATTTGTCTTTAACAACTGGAATGAGACCAGCATAATAAATGACAAAAGTGGTTAGTTACTCTGTTTAGTAGACTACTGAGAGATACATCTCTGTAAAGATTTAGCACACTCATCAATCAAGATAAAAAAAGTTTTGTTCAACAGGTCATCCTTAGGCTTAGGGCTGGAAAATTAACAGTTGTTATCAGCTTGTTGCATTTTTTTGGTGGTACAACAATTTTTCAAGTTCACTTCTTTGCCATGCCTTTTTCATAAACTTTTCCATATGACCTACCAAAACTGTGAAACAGTGACATGAAGTAGCAAGGTGCAAGTTATATCTTTAGCCTTTCTCTGTTGCTATTTTCTGGTTTCAAACGGCAGATGTAGAATATTCTTTGCTGTCCTGAATCTCTTTGTATGTCTTTTACACTTTTCATAATCCACCAGGTGAGGTCATTGTGGTGCATCCTGAACATAGCACAACTAACAGAAAGCATTATCAATACCATCAACTGATTTTGGCACCTATGGAATTTTTTTTTTCGTGCTTTTTCACCATAGCTTCTTTGCCATTTTTCCTGACACAGTATTTTTTCCCCTAATGATATGATAAAGGAAATATGTAAATATGAATTTGAATTGTTTTAGTAAATACCCTACAAAAACACACATTTTCAATACCTGAAAACAACTTAAGTTGTTTTGCCATGTATTTTATTTTTCTATCTATTGTTCTAGTTGGCACAAGAAACCTCCTGTTCTGTACGAATAACTTCCTGACACAGGTCAAATCTAGCAAAACTAATTTTGCCGAAATTTGGTATCAAATCGTTTCAGCCGTCTGGTAAACCTGCTCTTTAAAACGGATTATCTCCCATACATACACTAATTAATACAATTCAGTAACAACTATGTTTATAGGGCTACCTTTTTTAAGAGTCTTGCCTTTATAACTGTTCAAAACAATGTTGATTATCAAACAGAATTTAAAAATATAAAATATTTCGTTGATGCAGTTGAAAGTGCCAAGATATACTCTAAAAAGACGTGGAAAGTACTCAGTTATGTATATCATGCTACCGTTATGTAAGAGTATTGCCTTTATAACTGTTCAAAACAATGCTGAGTATCAAACAAAAATTGAAAATATAGCATATTTTTATGCAGTTAAAAGCGCCAAGATAAATCCTAAAAAGACGTGAAAAACTATCAGAAGACTGCAATTATCAAAACACTGCAAGCTGGCTGTTAAAGTAATCTTTGAAGGGTAAATTTAGCTGTTACCTAGTACCATACCAAGCAAATTTAATTATTTTTTCAGCACTGGAGTTCAAAAGATTTCATTGACTCTGAAACACCTTCAGCTACTGAACCCAAGTAAACAAGTAAGGTCTAGGTGTGTCCTTCTTTTCTCCAACTTCTAGACAGGTCAAAAACAAAATCAAGTTACATGATTCAAAAGTGACAGGTCTTGATGAGCTTTCCATTAAAACCATCAAAGTTCTTTATCCACCTAGTGAATTTGTAGAAGCAAGTGCACGTATTATTAGTGCTTCTTTTTTTTGCCAGGCATGTTCCAAAACGTTAGAAGCTAATAAGGAAAGAGCCTTACGCATGGATAACTAATCGTAGTTTAGAGCATATAGAGTAAAAAGCTTATGAAAAAGCCGATCACACATCATAAAAGAGAATATTTCGTAAATGTAATTGAAAGCNAGAATGTTCTGTACGAATAACTTCCTGACACAGGTCAAATCTAGCAAAACTAATTTTGCCGAAATTTGGTATCAAATCGTTTCAGCCGTCTGGTAAACCTGCTCTTTAAAACGGATTATCTCCCATACATACACCAATTAATACAATTCAGTAACAACTATGTTTATAGGGCTACCTTTTTTAAGAGTCTTGCCTTTATAACTGTTCAAAACAAAGTTGATTATCAAACAGAATTTAAAAATATAAAATATTTCGTTGATGCAGTTGAAAATGCCAAGATATACTCTAAAAAGACGTGGAAAGTACTCAGTTATGTATATCATGCTACCGTTATGTAAGAGTATTGCCTTTATAACTGTTCAAAACAATGCTGAGTATCAAACAAAAATTGAAAATATAGCATATTTTTATGCAGTTAAAAGCGCCAAGATAAATCCTAAAAAGACGTGAAAAACTATCAGAAGACTGCAATTATCAAAACACTGCAAGCTGGCTGTTAAAGTAATCTTTGAAGGGTAAATTTAGCTGTTACCTAGTACCATACCAAGCAAATTTAATTATTTTTTCAGCACTGGAGTTCAAAAGATTTCATTGACTCTGAAACACCTTCAGCTACTGAACCCAAGTAAACAAGTAAGGTCTAGGTGTGTCCTTCTTTTCTCCAACTTCTAGACAGGTCAAAAACAAAATCAAGTTACATGATTCAAAAGTGACAGGTCTTGATGAGCTTTCCATTAAAACCATCAAAGTTCTTTATCCACCTAGTGAATTTGTAGAAGCAAGTGCACGTATTATTAGTGCTTCTTTTTTTTGCCAGGCATGTTCCAAAACGTTAGAAGCTAATAAGGAAAGAGCCTTACGCATGGAGAACTAATCGTAGTTTAGAGCATATAGAGTAAAAAGCTTATGAAAAAGCCGATCACACATCATAAAAGAGAATATTTCGTAAATGTAATTGAAAGCAGTAAGACCAGTCTAAAAAGATGTGAAAAGTTCTCAGAAGACTGCAATTATCAAAACATTGCAAGCTACCTGTTAAAGTAATCTTGAATGAAAAAAATACTTGTTACCTAGTTCAATATCTAATAAATTTGATGATTTTTTCAACAAGTTAAAACTAAATAACGGCTAAGAAACTTGGTTGGGTTTTTAAAAAATTAAAAAGGAGTAAGAAACTGATGTTACGACAATGAAAGTAAAGAATTCTTTTGTTGAAATACTCCTGCATCAAAATTTGTAACTATGTTACAAAATATAGACTGGACATAAATAGGCTTTCGCATGAAGTAGGCTTAGTTACAAAGAAATGCATTTTTGACAAAGAAAATGAGGCTAGTATTTCTGCGTAATAGATGATGAAAATGGATTTGTAAATAAACCTAAGGTAAAATTACGTGGCGTTGACCAGATAATTATTCTTAGAGACATTTTAGGAAAATTGTTTATCAAAATTTAGTGAAGGTTCTTTAAATAGTGAAATTTAAAAGATTTTATCACAAATTAATTAAGGCCAGACTCAAAATCTGCGGCAAGTTTGACTTGTTTCTGCAAAGTTTGCTTGTGGCCAATGCCAGAGTACAAGTAAATGTCGTTGGCGTAGATGTTGATGAGCTGAAACAAGTTACCAGGAAGACCATTGATGTAAGACGAAAGAGAGTTTGACCAAGAATAGAACCTTGAGAAATGAAAATGTTAATAGAATACTAATCAGATGTATTCCATCCGGTATGATGCATTTAACGACCTGAGAGAAAGGAGAGGATGATTTCAAAGACCCTTCCATAAATCCCGTAGCAAGAAAGTTTCTAAATCAACCAATTGTTCAACACCTTGTCAAATTCCTTGTCAAATCTAGAGCTATACACGGCCTTCGTCAGTCTTATTCATTAAATTAGAAATACGATCTCTTATTACAGTCAGAAGTTCACCAGTGGAGCAACATCTCCAAAATCCGTATAGAACATTACAAAAAGACCTAGGTTCTGCAATAATTCCATCAGTGAACTGCTGAGAAGTCGTTCAAAGACCTTACTAATGAGGGAAAGAAGACTTTCGGTTCAATATTTGCGAGGGTCAAACGGGTTACCTGCCATCTTAAAGACACCGACAATTTTAAAAACTTTCCAGCAAGATGGAAAACAAGACTTATTTCAAGACAACTACCGGAATCGAATTTAGACCAAGAACTTTAACTTGATTAGGCTTATGTATAATCTTTGCAGCGAACCTTGGATTACTGATGACAGAGCCCAAAATCTTACCACTTTGCTAAGGAAAATCCGACTTAAAAGTACCATTTGTTTTAGAGAAGAATGAGCGAAAGACTATCTAACATAAAATTAGTCTGTTACCTAAATGGTAAAGAAAACCGAACAGCATCGAAAAGTGGAGAAATGACCGACTTGCCAGAAAACAAATAAACATTTCAAATCTTCCAAAAATCTTGACTTTAAAGTCTTTAGGCTCTCTTGCTTAGCGCAGCAAGATATAACATCAGAAACCACCCATTTACTAGCATTGCTATACCAAAATTGCACTAGCGCAACGACGTTGAAACTGAGCATGGAAACTATTGCGATGAGCAATGCCAGAAGGACAATGATTATTAAATCCTGAAGAAGAATAAGGTTTTGCTTTGTAACTACGTCTAAGTACCAATGTTTCAATACCAATCTTAACCCATTCTGAGCATTAACTTACAGCACCAGAAGCTGATTTGACATGGAATGTCACCAAGAAATTGGCAAAGTCCATCTCAGTCAACCTGAGCAAATTTT
This sequence comes from Morbakka virulenta, assembly GCA_003991215.1. Lineage (NCBI taxonomy): Eukaryota > Metazoa > Cnidaria > Cubozoa > Carybdeida > Carukiidae > Morbakka > Morbakka virulenta. The sequence continues at coordinate 4,049,925 of RDPX01000031.1, forward strand.
AAAGGCTTCAAATTTTATGGCTTGGCAACAAGATATGAAACAGCTGCCTTAACCTTTACAGTGATAACATGGTCAGAGGATCCAAGAGAAGATAAAGATGGAATTGTACAATACTTAGGAGCAGGAGTCGAAAAGAGATACCAAAGTGCCCTCCTGATTCTAAATCAGGACACCTGTGAAAAAAGCAACAAGCTAAGTACTGGGGGTCATTCGTTCCACTGAGATTGTGAAAAAAAAAATCAAAATAGGTGTCAGAAATTATCGCCTAGATGGAGACCATCACCATCCACACCAACTGAGCTCAATGGTTATGGGGGTAGTATTAAACGGAGAAATAGCAGTCACTGTCTACCATGTATTGCCCTCGTAAAAGAAGAATTGTGATGAGGTGACATTAACCCAGATTCTTTTTTGAGACATGATCTCTTCCAGGGCTACCAACCTATGGCAAAAAAGGCCTCCTTCCGACGAGATAGACATAAAACCCGCCATATGGTTGTTCCAAATATAACACAAGAAAGAGTAATTTTCTCTGAAATGTACTATTTTGAGCCAACAATATAATTTTATTGCCCCTTTACACAATTTTTGTTAGAGCTCAACTTTTAGATAGCATTTTAGTTAATTAAATAACTAGTTAATTGACTGGCACCAATTTCTGTCCTTATTTTCCGGTGCAAAGTATAAGACATATTAAGTGATATTGACTACTGTATATTGGATTGCAGTCTTAAATGATATTATCCCTTTAAGGCCTCAGTGTATGGTTGTACTCATTTTGTTTTATTTGTGTTTTTGTTTTAGAGTGTTTCAGAGAGAAGGAGTTAAAGTGGTCGTAGACAAAGACTCATTAGCCCTCATTTCAGGTTCAACAGTGGATTATCAAGTGGAACTAATACGATCTGCCTTTCGGATCACAAAAAATCCAAATGCAGAGAAAGGCTGTTCTTGTGGAGCCTCATTTTCGGTAAAGATTTAGAAATGAGAGAAAAAGATTGCAAGTCAATGTTGTAAATAGTTAAGCAATGAAGACTCCCAGTCTCATCTGAATTGTCGATACCTAAAAAGGAGAGTCACAAGCATTGTGGTTAAACCTGCTTGGACATATAAGACAATACCAGCTAACTTATGAAGTTTGGATTCTTAAACGAAAGTAATGATTAAAGAATTATTGTTTTCTATGAAGTGAAGTAGGAGGGGGATTGTTTCTTTGCTTTGAAAATACAATGGAATTTTTCTTGAAGCTTTTTGAATATATAAGAATATCAGTGGTTATGTAACATTTTATCATTAGCGGTTAAGGATCTTTGTATTGTTCTTTGGCCGTATCGATCTCTATCTGAGTTTGTTTTTGAAATATCATCAGTGCTACAACGCATGTTTGAGTTCTTTTTTGAAAGAAGATCTTTCAGCTTATTGGGGATATTTAGATGAGAGTAAGAAATTAAGGAGGCGGTTAATAAATAATTAAATAAACTTAATTATTTATTTTTTTTATTTACTAATAAACTTAATCATATTAATTAATAAATACTAACGCCTCCAGAGAAGGTTTCTACATAACCCTTTGGTCAGCAGCATTAAAGCCCTATAAAAACAAGTTCAGTACCACAGGGTTTGAGGGTGTCAAAACCTACGTTGTTAGCCACACCATTTTGATTTCATTACGGTGTGATAACCACATGGTGTAGACGGGCTATGCCTTCTTTCCACCAATATCATTTTATTCCTCTTCGTGGAAAGGAGAATCTGAAACAGGAGGATTTTACATAATTTTATTTGTTTTTGCTTTCTTTGTTTTCTCATATCGATTGAGAAAGCTTGCCACTTTCCGATCTCTGGTCCTTTACAACCCTGCAAGTACAGCATAGCTATTCATGCTACTACTGCGATTTTAAGCATAGTAAAGATAGTTCTATTATTACAAGCAGTCGCACACTATAAAAAATGGATTAGGCAAGCCTGCAGTCGATCCTTCAGTTTAGTAGCGTTCTATAAATATATTTCCTAAATCATAATATTTTGATTTAACTGATTGCAAACTAACTCTTACTCTTTCTTTTATAAATCATATTTAACGCAATGCTATTTCTTTGTTTTCTTCTTCAGTGGCATGTTCGTTAGGTTTAGTTAAGAAATTTTTTTTATTGGAGTCGTGTGACATCAGGTTATGTGCTGTTTTCTGTTTATTTATTGTATTGGTGCCCTTATGGGCCCATATGCAAGTGTAAAATCGAGCGATTTTGTGATATCATTACCATTACATAATGTCACATTAATCTGGTATAAACGACATAAAACTTATTCAACATAGTTTAAAGTCGATGTTGTATCATACCGATGTGGTAACGAGATCATGTAAACGTGGTCAAAGAAAGTACGTCGTTATTATCAATGGGCCACAAAGACTGTCAAAAAAGTACATCTTTGATGCCGCTCTTAAAAGTGGCATTTAAAAAAATATATATGGTGACGAATAATTTAGTAACCTGTAACTTACAGTGATGATAGGAAATTGACATTTTATTCTTGAGGTGAATTTATTTTGCGCGTCGAAATATAGTATTTTTACAATGTTCAAATTTCATACTGTATTCCTTTCTTCATCACTATCTTGAATACATGACCGTTCGTGCTAATTTTAAAATAATATTTCGAAAATAATGATATAAAAGCAACCAGGAAAACACAGTTCGGTGTATCCTTTCTGTTTACTTTTTAACTCTATTTGCATTGAAGAATACAGTACATTTAGTTTCAGAGTATTTAAGGAAGATGAAGAGTTTATTGTTTTCATGGCAATCGATACACGGATTTGAAGTGTGAAAGCCTAAAGGCAATGCGAGGGTAGAATCTGCAAGAAACTGGTATTTGATTGCTTTGTACTGGTATAAATAGTTTGTCAGAGGTCTTATAGGCTGGTCGACGAGCCAGTGCCGTCGATACTTTGTTCCCGGAAGCCTTCTTGTGCGGCACTAAATTGCCCTGACAATGGCGCTCTGTACGTGTTAGCAGGTAAATGGGAACAAAGTGCCAAGGTGTGGCATTGTTTATGTATCGAACTTTTTGTTTTCGCCCTTGAAGGCAACTTAATTGAATACTGGCATGCCCACGATTAGGGTTCGATCTTTGTGTGCTTTCCATCAATAGACCTACAGAAAAGAAAACAAATTGTGCATTGATCATTTCATTTAAATGGAAGCGGAAGAAAGCGAAGTTTTCCGTTTCCACTCCCGGCCATATTATGAAAGCTTTGCGTCTTTGGTTGACTTCTTGACTTTAAAAAAACACATAAAAAGCTCATGAGAGTCTGTTGTAAGAAATATATAATACAAACCAATGTATAAGGAGCGTTTTTATTCACGATAGAGTACAAAGCCTTGATTTTTGTAGGTCATTACAAACTATAGATTTTGCATAGGTATAAGCTTATATACTGTTTACCCGTTTCGAAAAAAGATTTGCTTATTCAAACATTATTGGGCTACACACGGTATTCTGAAAGAAAAGTTTTCATTTCCCCGAGATTGTTAATAGCTAAACTATATTCCTATAAATAAATGAATGTCGTGAAACATATGACAAAGAACTGGGCAGTTGGATATACACAGTGATAATTTAATTACAATGGTAAAACAAAGCGACCTTGATTCTTACGTTTACTAAGAGGATAACTGACGCCCTCTGTTTGTTTGTTGTGACATATTGGTACCAAGATACGATAATAGTTGTAACAAGTTTGTTCATTATCTATTACTAGGATACATTAATAGTTTGGCTAAATTTTTGAAAATTGTCATAGGGTACCAGAATCTAATACTAACTGTTGCCTGTTTGTTCGTAGTCACAATGCAGGGTTGAATCATCAAGTTTGTTGAGAGACAAGGGAAACTGTCATTTGTTGCCTCTCTAAGTTGTCATGGTAGGCTCAAGGAAATTACGGATTATAGTCCTCGTCTCTGCAGGGCAGCTTCAATAACAGGGCAGTATCTAAAGCCCATTTACTTGAAGATCGTGGCTATCGGTTTCATTTCTTGTCAGTTGCTGCTAGTACTGATAAATATTGCTTGTTTTCCCAAATCAAAAGAGCAGTACTGCAATATCTGTTTTCTCATAGCTATTAAGCTGATCTAATTTATGGCTGTCTAATTGTAGTAAGGATGGTCTTGGTAATTCAATTCTTGTCTTTCGCGTTTTTCGTTGTTTTGTAAACAGTAAGTGTTTTCTACTTACCAAAGATTAAATCAACGTTAAAAACAGCCAACTCGTATCACTTAAATAATTCATCTTCTGAAGAAATGCAGATGACAAGATAACCCATTCTGGAGACAGCTGTTACCTTACGTAGTTCTCAACATTTTTTTGTAGGGTGAAATTTTCACATTACAAATAATACAGCTTTCAACAAAATTTGCCCATGATTTAGAACTTATCTCCATAACTAAGTAAACAGATGCAGTGTTAAAACTCAAAAGTCGCTTCTGAGTTAATAAGATCGATTTTAGGGAGATATTTTTACATTTTTTGCCTTTTAATTTTATTGCCTAGGAATATCTGCATTATATTCAACTGAATACGTTAATTTTAGTTTTAATTTATGTTAACAAGATAATAAATGAATGAGTTAAAATGAAGTTGATCAGGCCTCCGCTTTTGGAAATGAAACTGAGGGAAAAGAAACCGAGGAGGATGCGATTGGCTATTACATGTTAAAACATGGACAGTAGTACTGTGCAGTGATGCAAAGCATTGATAAAGATTGTTGGTATCCGAGTAGATACAGATTTGAATAAAAAATTCCAGCAATATAGTTTCATCAAAGAAAGATTTTCTGCGACATGGTCAGTTGTATTTCAGTTCCCTCTTACCCAATAGCTTGCCGACACAGTGCTTCATTTTTATATTGTTATTTTTTGCTTCTTGCATCGTTTTTCAAAGGAGTTGTCATTCGGGCAAAGTTTTTCACCTTGGCTTTTTAAATAGTCTCCAATGTTTTCCTGGAACACATCAAAGTGGGCCTGTTGAGCTGCAGTGTCATTCGCATAGGGCACAGCACACAATGGTATGCGTCCACGTAGTCGTCAACAGCTTCTTTGTGTTCAAGGAACCAAATTGAAGGTGTTTGTTTTATCTCAGACAGCTTTCCAGGAAGGATGCTGGAAGTCAAAAATCGCTTTACCTAGGGGCCCCAAACATTAGCTTTAATATTTACGGAGAACAGCTTTGGCAATAGCCTGTGCATTTTGTTAACGGCCTTTTCCTTTGGATTAAGCTAGTTCAATTGTTTGTTGTGTCCCAGTTGATGTGCAGGAATGACATCAGCACTTTTTTGGCTCCAGCAGCACTTGTTGCCTCACCTCACGAGGCTCGATCTTACAGCCGGTCTCAAGGGACAGTCTCTTCGTAGCGGAGGATTGTAGTTCGGCAATCGGAGAGGAATAGCTGGTAGGGGAACGCGATATGGACTTCCTGAGTCTCCATCAGAAAGGCCTCCCGAATTCGCTAATGAGGTCTCTCCTTAAGTGCAAGTACTGAGTGCGCTCAACGGAAAGTTGCTCTCCCAGATTCGACTTTTATGCTCAGTTATTGAGACAATATCAGACTTTTGATAAGATTCTTGATAAGGAGAAGCATCACACTGCCACCATCTTTGCCTTTTGTGATTTCTTTTGCTTTGGAGGGGTTTATTATCTTTTTTTCCAATGTCTTTTTTTAGCTAAAGATAATTCTACGCAAGCTATTTCAATACATCTTAAATTCTAGGTGATACAGAATAGGTGATAAAAATATCAGATTTGTCTGGTTCACTGACAAAAATAAAATTTTAATAAATAGCAGTTATTATTAGGCCCCTTGTAAAGAATTTGAGCTGGAAGATGCTCCGATCGGTTACTAAAGTAGAGCATTGTTATTGTAAACTTCCGGTATTAGTACCATAAGTAGTTTTCGCGTTTGCGGCCCCCCTGAGGCAAGGGTGATTTAAAGTGGAATTGACCCCTACATTTTTGAATTTACTTTAATGGTTTTCCAACACAATTTACTCTCTTGAAGCTTTGCATATTTCAATACGATCTTTAAGACATTAATTAGCCAAGACGATGCTTTCACAGAGGCATTTGGCATACAAGGGCTGGCTTATTTAATAGACAGGTGATTGAAAGAAAGACTATTGTATTTTTACTGGGTGCTGGATAGAGATTGTCAGTGGAAGCACAGGTTCTAGTAGGAGACTATAACTAGTAGTGAAATTGCTCCCAAGGCCTTCTATATAATAAACAGCAAGTGTGAATTCATTTGCCATGAATATGCGCTTAAATAATAACAAAACCTGATACGCTCTAAGCAGTTGCTCTTCCTGCTTGAGAAAACTATTGCTTGACATGACAATAGGGCGAAACTAGCAATCATGAACTATCATTTGTCGATGCTTTTTGTTTCGGTTTTGGTCTTTAAAAGCAAATGCACATCATTTAGGATGAGAATCACCTCTAAGAAGTAACCGAACATTTGCTCTAATGCATAATTTACGTTTTGTGGCATTGAACTTATGTCAGTATGTTTGATGGAAATTAATATTGAGTAACGCAACTATTGTGAAAAATGGATACCTTTTCTCTATTGGGGAATATGAAGGAGAAATTTACAAAAAAAATAATGATCCGATTTTCTAAATTACTTATATGTGTAAATATTCTCTTAACATTATAATGCATTTGCTAAATATAAAATTAACACATTGACCCCCTACCTTATCGTACTGGAAAAAACTTGAGTATTTTATGATCTGAAGGACAATGCCCACTAAAACGTGGTCCAATGCCTGTGTTTCCCAAACAGTTCGACAGAGAGAGAAAAAAGAATGAAAGGAAAAAAGAACGAGCAATTGCCCACAACTCACGCCGGGATAATTTAAAAGAGACCCTTTTCTGTTACCCGCCATTTCTACCTTCAAACTTACTACAGCAGTTGGGTTACTTTTGATGGCTTACTATCCATCACAAGGTACCCAGCTGCTAAAGTAACCTTAAATAACCAAAAGTAACCTAAAGGAACATAATGGTATTAATTTTTAATTGCCTTAAATCGTCTTTTGGGTAGCAATGTATATTTAGTAAATAGTTCGGACTCTTGTTCACATAAGCCTATATAATAATGCATGTAAAACAATGGTTGAATTCTTTTGGTATGGTTTCCTCCCCCAGTTTGCCCTTATTGTACTAAATAAAAAAATTTCCAATCAAAATGACAATAAGTAATGAATAAATTATCGGCTCAGGTGCTTCAATGTATTGACTTCAGGAAGAAACAACAAAGAATGTAATCCAAGAAGTTTAAAAGATTGATTTCAGGGAGAGGAGAACTAGGTATACATAGAGAATACGGGTTGGTATATCTATGTCTGTTGACATCTTGATGCTTAGTCGTGGTAGCATTAAAAGTGACAAGCCACTGAATACCCCCAATAGATTCAGGCTCGTGCCAAAGGAAACCATAAATCCTAGATCCTGGTCCATAGAAGATGCTTTATCCTCGGTGCGTAAAAAGGTATCTTTTCAACAAAGATAACCATGTTACTTTCATCCGTTGCCAGGAAGTAATTGATGAAAATAATAACTATTATAGGGTTATTAAGATGGAGCCTCGAAGAACATTATCGTTTATACAGAAGGTAAACGAAAATGCTAATTTATGATAGCTTTGATCTTGTGACGTTTCAGAAAAAATTATGATGTTTAGAATTTTACCAAAAATGGTACGCGATTTCAGTTTAAGGAGAGAGACAGAATGCCAAACCTTTTTCATCTCTGAACTGGAATCAGAAATAAAATAATTGCAACGTGCAACGTGGAACTGAAAACAACCCTGATTCAATTCCATTCATTCTGGGTGCATTGTAATGTCTTAAATGTCTGGCAGGAGGCGCAGGTCCACCCCCCCAAAAAAAATTATGTTCTATCCTGTACCAGGTGGCGTGTGTTCATTCAGCGGCACTATTGAGCTCACGGGCTATTTTCATCAAGCTACGGCCATGAAAATTGGCACGAATCGAGTCGTATCGTTTTTTTCCGAGAGTAACAAGAAGACAAACAACTCAACTCACGTGACAGAAACTGAACCAAATTATTCCAGTTACCTGACTAACCACCCCACCGCACTCGCCATGACTGGTCTAAAATACTATGGAAATAAAGCAGGGAAATCAACATGCACGTTCATCGCTATTTGATTCATGATTGCACCAGAAAAAGCACTCCAACGCCAAAACCAAAAACCAATTACCTAAAGAAAAATATTGCAACAGTTTGAAGAATGTTGGTTTGTTTGTCTTGTGGATTGGTACTTGTCACATGTTTGTTGCGTTGACGAATTTGATGAAATGAATAGTCATTCTCCTCAAGAGCCACAGCGTGTAAAGGATCCACAGAGAAAATGGTGGGGATTGCCCTCCCAGGTTATCTTTATCTGTCAGCTCCGTACTAGTTTTCTTCAATCCATGTAATATTCTCTGTTCCTATTCTCTTCGTAGAATTTGGTTCCTACCGAAACGTTTTGGTCGATTGTCAATAGAATTTCCACATTTAGGAAATACAAGTGCAGGGAAAAGATCGAGTTTGTTATAGCAGACTGTCTTATGACAAAATAATGAACAAAGGGGAAAAGCAATATTTGTTTTTATAACTTCAAGGCCAACCAATTTCGTACTTCTCTTTACTGTAATTCTCTGTTGATGCCATGAAATTTTGGTGTTGTAAGGCAACGTCTTTGATATTGACATTTTGAGGCAACGCTTGTGTTATGATAACATCTCTAAGCTTCTAAATTATTATTGTCTTCTGACTGCACCCGTGTATCTGTTCATTTCAATTTCTATCCTCTGTATCTGCCTGTTAATAAAAATACTGTGCAAATTTATTCAAAGCAACAGTGGCCAAATGGTTAAATGAACTGCAAACCATGCAAGAGGTTTCTAGTTCAAGCCTCATCTACTTTTCTGCACGTTTTGCACCTAATTCGTTTCTCTGGTATAAGTGACTAGCTACTTAGATTGTACCTATTTTTACAGATAAAATTTGGAGAGGGAAGAAATCAACAAATAAAAAGATAGGAAAATATCCCTCACTGCTCTGGAGTGGATTTCAGCCTTACTTAAGGTGAAAAGAAAAATGCTGTTCTGTATTTAGGTATATGGTTCTGGAGACTTCTTTCTCGCTCCATTTCTGTAGTTTAGTTCATGGAAATTGTATTCTGAACTACCACTAAATCAACTGTCAAATGGCGGGTTTTTACCTTTTCTTTCTAAACTGCTGAGTTGGGAGCATCCGATTTTTGAGAAATGATCTGATATCTTTATATTCGAAGAAAAGAAAAACCCAGTAAAGAAGCATACTTTGTCATGACACACCTGTCTTATTCGACTTGTTTTACTTTGTTCTCGTTGTCATTCCTTCTTTTGATCTTTTAGCCTTTCTTTTCGACTTCTTTAATTGACTTGTATTTCAAAGCCTCAGCCCTGGCGACCTCTTAATATCGATTCTTCCCTATTCGCTGTCTATTAGTTCACGACTAGTTGTTTTTCGTGCATTTTCTCGTTAATCAAGCTGATATCGTGTTAATCACCGTTTTAAAATAATAATCAGATATATTTACTAGACCACAACTGATTTTGTTACATCGTAACAGAATTGCCATAACAGCGATGAGCCAGGCATGGGCTTTCAGTTTGGACTTAAATGGTTCATGGCAGTATTCTACTATGACCAACAAGCAGACCATATAAAGCCTAAGAAACACTTTCTCATTTCAGAGTTTCACATGTAGCGAGGCTAGAAGATGGTTAGCTCCGGATATATTAATAAATATTTTATATTAAGTTGGTTAGCTCCGGATATATTATTAGATATTATACATTAAGATAGTTAGCGCCGGATATATAAGTAAATTTAGTATATTAAGATGGTTAGCTCAGGATATGTTAATAAACAGATGTTCACTTACCATTTGATTTTTCTTCTTTTTGAATTTTGACAGATTTTTTTTATTGCTTTCTTTCATTTCATAGTTATTTCTGAGTTTGTACGTGTACAAACACAGGAGCCTACAAATTGTAAGGAAGGGACAAATTAGGATCAGGGCCTACCGGGACGTGGAAGAGGATCAAAGCTGGAACTTCTCGCATGTTAATTGGCAATCACTCACTCTGCTACTTGTGCCTGTTAATAGGTAGGAAAAATACGTTTAAGACATGCAAAGAAATGGTCTTCACTGAGCTTCGAAGATATGAGGCACTGTTGAATATTTCTGACGGATTTCAGAATATCTTGTTACTAACTTAGCAAATACTTTTCGTCCATTACATCACAATGCAGTTGTAATTTTGGTCAAGTATAGAGATATTCAAAGCAGTCAGGTAGTAGAATTAACCTTCTTGATCACAAACTCCGAGTGGTTAAGAACCTGGCCTAAATATCTGGGACTCTTTGTGACATGACTTTTAATGTCACATAGATTCAATTGATCTCCCATCAAGTTCAAATTTCGTGTGATGTGCTTACTTAGTAATGGCCAGAATGTGGGCTCTAAATCTACAGTGCTCTCCAAATCCCTTACTAAAATCAGTTCTACGTTTCCAACTTTTTTAGTCTGATATTTGTAAGAGTAATTCGTAAGGGTTTCCTGAGGAAAACGTATGACAGGGAATGCAGAAACATCCTTCTTTTTGAATCGAATATTCTGACCAAGGGCCTACCTAGCACCACTTTATTTGAACTAACGAGTTTGCCTGTCATACTCTCTGTTTTGTTTTTGTAATGAGACAGATACTTGATTTCCAGATCTGATAAAATATTCTCCTCTCCTTTCATTTTGGAGGCGTGCAGAGAAAAAAAGCTGTCTTGAAGGTGACAGTGATGATGATGATGATGATGATGATGATGATGTCGACGATGAAAATTATCTTGGCTAAAACTTAAAACTACTTACTTTCTTACAACAAATGCATCTGTTTTCATTTCATATTAAAGAATGGAACAACCCAGAAGAACTCTGTAGTTAAAATGATCAAAGGAGGTGACTGAAACAGAAAGCTCACACGACGTATGTCACATGACTAACGAAGTGGTACTAGGTATCCCAGATGTCAATTTTCTTTTCCTGACTTCACACCAGTAATCTGGTGTATCCAATCAGAGTGCTAATACTTCCAATGTAAACCTAAACTGGGTTTTGTCACAATGCTTAACACAGCAGCAATGAAAGCTTGCAGGCAGTAAAAGACCACTAACATTATGGAGAACAGATAACGAATTATGCATAGAAACACATTAATGTAATAACCCTTTTACCTGTTAAATCCATGCAGTCTTAGTAGGCTCAAGTAGAAAGAAAACTATGGTTTCGAGGTCTGCTTTTTATCTCGGTTTCAATATTAGGTCAGAGCCTCAGACAGAGACCAAGAACCTTACGTCAATAGGGTTAATTTAATTACATCTTTAGATTGGCAAATCTCACAGTTTTAACAAGTAATGATATACGGCGATATAAATTCTTTAAGTTTTCCCCCAAAGCAGGGCCCACGCTACTGGGGGGTGGCCGAGGGGGCCATGGCCCCCTCACTTTTTTGCAAAGCAAAAGTGTTAAAAGTGTTAATTGCTTAATGCACTTTAAAGAAATAAAGATGAAACTTGCATCTCAACCAAGAGAACACAGAGGACTTATCAGTAACGTAATGAAGTTAACTAAGCTCGTTCTCGTAAGCGCAGCTACAAGTGCCACACCAGAAAGATCGTTTTCTCTAGCTCGTAGGCTTAAAACATGGATTAGATCAAGTATATTACAAAAGCGATTCAACTCTTTGGCACTACTATCTTGCCACAAGGAACTTTGTGACAAACTCTCACTAATCGAGGTTGCTAATGAGTTTGTTGATTCTAAAGCAAATAGGAAAAATATATTTGGAAAATTTGATAAAAACGACTTGTAAATTTAACAGGATTATATACTTACTTATACTTATATACTTATGCATGGATATAGTGGTATTTCTGTAGTTTTAATTTGTCTTTCACTATTAAAAGTAACCTTTGAAACATGAAAAAGAGTTCATTTTTAGCCCTTCTAGACACCCTGATTTTCAAAAATTTTCTGGACCGTCGGCCCCAACCATGGTGGGGCCTCCTTAGATAGTAACTCGAGTGGCCCCTCCACTTTTCAAATCGTTGCGTGGGCCCTGCAAAGTCATTTGTGGGGGGAATTCAAAATCATATCAAATCATTCTTCTTGTCTTACAACATTGTTTTTTAACAGGTGTGGTTACATAACCTTCATTGAACACATTTGCACTTTCATTACAATCACACCCCACCTTCAGTCGCATCCCCTCAGTTGGCCCAAGTGTAAAGTATTTTTCTGTTGAATGAACATCATGTACTGATCTTGTTTCCACTGCATTGTAAAATCTTATTTAAACCAATATGCAATAAACCCTCCGTTTATCTTAATAATTACCACCCTCCTCAACTTTCACGACTACCGGTTATCAATCCTCTAGAATGTCTTAGTACAGTATAAAAAATGCTACTGTAGATTTTACAGGTTACCCTTAACAAATTACATTTGTCGTTGAAGTTACTCTTAATTATTTGTTTGACCATGGCATCGAAATAACTGTTGATTTCAGAGTCAATGACTCTAAGTCTCCATGTTTTCATTTCAAAACTTTGGTTAAAGGGTGACAGGACATGTAGTCCCCCAATGTTTACCGTCGGCAACATCAACGCTCACTGACACTTCCAAAAACATTTACACCCACAAAAATCCCCCATCCGTGACTCTTATTTATCCCAGCGACATTTAATATTTGCTGGTCGTGCGCAAAAACTTTCTTTTCCTTCCTCACAATTTGCTGAAGCTCGACGATTTTCTCACTTTGTCAGTGAAAGTAATTAAACTAACAACAGGAAAAACCAACCTTGCCTTCAGTGTGAAAACAAAAAACGTAGACATCATGTGAAATTTTCACGAAAGATACAGTACGTGCTTTAGTGCAAATAGGCATTTCTCAACATCAGCGCGAAAAGGAAATTTGTTGAAGTTGACAATAACATAAACACTATTGTGCCAGAGTATGCCAATCAAATTCCTGGTAAATATTTGTTGGCTCTTAGCTACAAAATTGACTTTTTTTAAAAGCTCGTACAAATGACCAAATACTTGCATGAGATTGTTCGAAGCGTGGGGCATGTTACTGAAAAAATTTTTTTGCTATTTGTGAAGAAATCACATAAATAAAAAATAATGAAAATGAAAAAAAATCGATAAAATCATTAAACTACAAGATAAATCACAAGAATAACTCAAAATCACATTCATTAATTCATTCGTCAATTTCCCCCACTCACAATAGACAATGTCCCCGGAACATTTCCGTTCCTGAGGCTGATTTTCTGACATTGCACTGAGTTTACAGTTGAATTTTGTATTTATCTTTGAAACTCAGGATTTATGCTTCACTGAGAATTGAAATTTGGCTATGGAAAGTGATACGGAAAGGAAAGAAGCTCCTGCAAATAACTTTTAATTTGGTAAATTCACTGGGTTATCAAAGAAGGTTGAGAACCACTTGTTAAATTTAAAGGCAAAGACGACACCAATAAAGCTTTTATGGAGCAAGAAAAAGTTTTTTGTGTCACAATAAATAAGTAAAGAAAAGCCCTCCGCAATGTTGCAACAAAATGGATTCACTCAGGAATTGGTAAGTTTTTAGTTACCCGAGAAATTGAAAATACAATGATTTCTTAATGTGTCGAATGTAAAGCAAAATCGACCATGTCCCACAACAAAGGCTCTGTTGTTGTCAAATGCACAACGCCACATGGTCATGTTTTGCTGAACGAAGAAAAAGAAACAGCAAAAGCGATCATTGACGCAAAACCTTTGCCTATTAGGAGTAGATCAATATGTTCATACTTACAAAAAATCTTTGAATTTACACCAAAACAACAACGCATGCTTGCAAACACCATCGAATCTTATTCAAAGTAAAGTGCATCAATAAACATGGAGTATAGTTTTTGTAGCAGGGTCATAGATAGTGATACAGTCTTGAAAATCGTCGACATAGTTCCCTGCGCCACAGTATCATCATTTAAATAATCTAATCCAGCGCAGTGCAGTGCAGTGCATCTAGCCACAATGACTTAGAAATTAACCCAACTGATCGGTTGGAGGTGTCTGATACAGGCATCGGGGTTTCAAAAAACCTGCACCTACCCATTGGTCATTTCGGAACGTCCGACGCCAGCAATTGTCAATAAATTCTATACATGTGGCCAGTTACTGAAAATCACGGACTTTTTATATGTTAATCCAATTGCTGACTGCATTGACAAAACAGAAAACCTTTAATGTGGTTCCGGGAAGGGGTTTGGTACAGGGGGCAGTGTTTGGCGCTAAAGCGTTGTTGCAGATCTTGTACAACAATTCTGAAATTAATTGCAAAAAACATCCAAACAAGGAAATCACCATAAACATGCTCAATGTCGACAATGCTCCATCACCAGAAGCAGCAACTCCCAGTAGAATTCTATCAAGAAGGGGGCCAATTCCTGAAGAAAAATTCTCTTTAGTTGCATAAAAAGAGCACTTTGAAAATGGAATTGTCTACTATATTTGAATATTCACCTGGGTGACACAAGTATACAAGGACGAATTGAATATGAATCAGTATCAGACAGTTTTGTCAGCTACTGCCTTCCTCTGGAAGGCGAGCTACTAATCTGTGATACTTACATGTTCAATTTGATCGAGGATTCAAAGGATGCCAAGTCAAAAATGACACCTACCAAGTATACCCATTGCATTGTTGGCTGACTAATTACACTTGTGTCAGGATTTGTTTGTTTCATATTGGGTACTGATGCAAAACACAACGACCAAGTCATAATAGACCAATGGAATCACATCAAACAAGAAGTCCAAATGCGAAATGCCCATGTCGTATTGTTTGATGTTGATGGTGCAAGACCTTTCTTAAACGCTATGATCAGTGAAAGTCAGTTGTTCATGAAAAGCGAAAACGGGAATGTACCTAAAAACTGACAATTTTGTTTTATGCTCCGATTAATGGATTTTGGTTTGTTTGCAAGAGATAATGTTTAGCTTCTTGTCAAATTAAGGACATGTCTCCCTGAGCTCTCTTATTTTCTCGTTCTTAGTGACGAAGCTACATGTAGCAGGCACCCAAAAAGAGTCCTTACCAATACTTACAAAAAAGCTCATAGGCTAACTGCCCGTTGTCTTGATATTCGGGAAAATAAAATTATAACAGCATTGGACTTATGCTCAAATCCTGTGTGCTCAACTGTTTAGAATAGGTGACTAAGATGTTAAGAACCAAAGGGACAGTGTTGTTTTTGAAAATCATGAAGATATTCAAAATGGGTGTTTGAATAAATAACTTCCCCCCGAGGAGAAGCTTTTTGTGACATGACACAGTTTGCATTTGGTGCACTTCAGGCGTTGTTGGCTGCAAAACATTTTACAAAGAGGAAGATAGTTTCTTGACAAGTAATGCGTATACGAGCTTTGAGATTAACTGTCTTTTCCTTCTTAACATAATTTACAATGTTAAGAACAAAGAATTTCCTTCTGAAACACTCCACGTTTGGGTTTTAGGTTCTCAAGGTTGTGAGGAAGGCTTTTGAGTATTGCTTTCAATGACACCTATATTTTTAATTATATTGAGTTGTTCAACCAAGGCAATTTTGCAGCGAGTACGTAAATTGAATTACCTGTTCACTGTTGAATCTTCGGAAAATATATTTCCAAGAGCTGAGAAGCATCTTTTTCAACTAAACCAGAAACGTAAAAACACACTTTCATGTAAAAGTCTGAACATTTTTTGTGTCATACAGCGTGTCAAAGACATTAATATGGGCTTATCCAGTTCATGTGGGATGGTTTTAGACACCCATGATGATGAAGCATTAGTACTTCTTCATATATACATGAATACGTCAAACAAGAAGAAAATGAAGAGGAAGGGATTAAAAAAGAAAGAGTTGAGAGCACTTCTTTGACACACAGTGAGGAAATTTCTGCAAATAAATACCTGTCATATTTGCGTTTCTCAAAATCATCTGAAACCGGAATGGCCTTATATCACTGTTATGAAAATTCGTTGATATTTACATATTCTTNAAACTCAGGATTTATGCTTCACTGAGAATTGAAATTTGGCTATGGAAAGTGATACGGAAAGGAAAGAAGCTCCTGCAAATAACTTTTAATTTGGTAAATTCACTGGGTTATCAAAGAAGGTTGAGAACCACTTGTTAAATTTAAAGGCAAAGACGACACCAATAAAGCTTTTATGGAGCAAGAAAAAGTTTTTTGTGTCACAATAAATAAGTAAAGAAAAGCCCTCCGCAATGTTGCAACAAAATGTTGCAACTGAAGAAAAATTCTCTTTAGTTGCATAAAAAGAGCACTTTGAAAATGGAATTGTCTACTATATTTGAATATTCACCTGGGTGACACAAGTATACAAGGGCGAATTGAATATGAATCAGTATCAGACAGTTTTTTCAGCTACTGCCTTCCTCTGGAAGGCGAGCTACTAATCTGTGATACTTACATGTTCAATTTGATCGAGGGTTCAAAGGATGCCAAGTCAAAAGTGACACCTACCAAGTATACCCATTGCATTGTTGGCTGACTAATTACACTTGTGTCAGGATTTGTTTGTTTCATATTGGGTACTGATGCAAAACACAACGACCAAGTCATAATAGACCAATGGAATCACATCAAACAAGAAGTCCAAATGCGAAATGCCCATGTCGTATTGTTTGATGTTGATGGTGCAAGACCTTTCTTAAACGCTATGATCAGTGAAAGTCAGTTGTTCATGAAAAGCGAAAACGGGAATGTACCTAAAAACTGACAATTTTGTTTTATGCTCCGATTAATGGATTTTGGTTTGTTTGCAAGAGATAATGTTTAGCTTCTTGTCAAATTAAGGACATGTCTCCCTGAGCTCTCTTATTTTCTCGTTCTTAGTGACGAAGCTACATGTAGCAGGCACCCAAAAAGAGTCCTTACCAATACTTACAAAAAAGCTCATAGGCTAACTGCCCGTTGTCTTGATATTCGGGAAAATAAAATTATAACAGCATTGGACTTATGCTCAAATCCTGTGTGCTCAACTGTTTAGAATAGGTGACTAAGATGTTAAGAACCAAAGGGACAGTGCTGTTTTTGAAAATCATGAAGATATTCAAAATGGGTGTTTGAATAAATAACTTCCCCCCGAGGAGAAGCTTTTTGTGACATGACACAGTTTGCATTTGGTGCACTTCAGGCGTTGTTGGCTGCAAAACATTTTACAAAGAGGAAGATAGTTTCTTGACAAGTAATGCGTATACGAGCTTTGAGATTAACTGTCTTTTCCTTCTTAACATAATTTACAATGTTAAGAACAAAGAATTTCCTTCTGAAACACTCCACGTTTGGGTTTTAGGTTCTCAAGGTTGTGAGGAAGGCTTTTGAGTATTGCTTTCAATGACACCTATATTTTTAATTATATTGAGTTGTTCAACCAAGGCAATTTTGCAGCGAGTACGTAAATTGAATTACCTGTTCACTGTTGAATCTTCGGAAAATATATTTCCAAGAGCTGAGAAGCATCTTTTTCAACTAAACCAGAAACGTAAAAACACACTTTCATGTAAAAGTCTGAACATTTTTTGTGTCATACAGCGTGTCAAAGACATTAATATGGGCTTATCCAGTTCATGTGGGATGGTTTTAGACACCCATGATGATGAAGCATTAGTACTTCTTCATATATACATGAATACGTCAAACAAGAAGAAAATGAAGAGGAAGGGATTAAAAAAGAAAGAGTTGAGAGCACTTCTTTGACACACAGTGAGGAAATTTCTGCAAATAAATACCTGTCATATTTGCGTTTCTCAAAATCATCTGAAACCGGAATGGCCTTATATCACTGTTATGAAAATTCGTTGATATTTACATATTCTTTTGTTTATTTTCTAGGTCTATACACACTATATACTACTAAACAATGTACTATGGTTTTGTGTTGAATAAAGCCTTTGTTCTGGTTTAACTACTTTGCATTCTTACAACAATTTATTCAACACAAGAAAATGAGCAAAGGATTGAAACCAACCAGATTGGATGTCGACCCAACCTCTCCAAAAGCTTCAAAAGAGTGGAAGCATTGGAAACGAACTTTCGATAATTACATTGGGGAGTGCGGGCGAGATGCTCCCGATAAATTCAGATCAGTTGTTAACTTCATATCTTCAGATGTATTTGAGTACATGGAGGAGTGTACAACTTATGAGGAAATAATAGATACTCTTACAAAACTGCACGTCAAAACACCAAACACGATATTCGCCCGTCATCAACTAGCGTCACGAAAACAGAAACCAGATGAATCTCTGGACGAGTACCTCGAGGAGCTGAAGAAACTTAGTAAATATTGTAATTTTGCTGCTGTTACTGCTGAAACGTACCGTTGTGAAATGATAAGGGACTCGTTTATAAATGGATTATCTTCCAGCTATAGTCGACAGCGCCTTTTGGAAAATACTAAGCTTAAGTTAGAAGAAGCATACGACAAAGCACGAACACTTGATCTCGCACAGAGAAATTCAGAAGCATATTCCCAGACCGTTCAACCACCGACCGTAGCAGCTGCAGCTTCAGCAACAGATGGCACCTTTGAGGAAACTGCTGAAACATCATCATCATCATCATCATCATCATCATCATCATCCCTTGCCACCATGCGAAAAGGAACTAATCCTAAGCATGTGAACGTTCGTAAGAAAACATGCTATTTGTGTGGTGGTCCTATGCACGCAAATCGCACTATGTGCCCTGCTCGTGAGGCTGTCTGCCATAATTGCTCGAAAACTGGACATTTCTCCAAAGTCTGTCAATCATCAAAGAAAAGTGCATCACTATCAGCTATGTATTCACCAACACTATGTGCTATCACTGTTGCCTGTCCACCTAGTCTTCGCCATGCATCAATACCAGTAACAGTAAATGGCCACCACATGGATGCTCTAATTGACTCGTGTAGTTCTGATAATTTCATTAGCGAGAATGCCTTCAAAAAACTCAATGTTTCATTGATACATTCTTCCCATAAAGTATCTATGGCACTCACATCAATGGAGTCTTCAGTGATTGGAAGTTGTCGATTAACTATCTTGTTGAAAGACAATTTGTATGAAAACGTAACAGTTGGCGTTCTGAAAAATCTCTGCAGTTACATAATCCTAGGCTATGAATTCCAAAAGCAGCACAACAACCTAACATTTCAACTTGGAGGATCCAAACCCGA
>RDPX01000031.1:4070018-4086853 GCA_003991215.1 Morbakka virulenta
AGAACTAAAAACCTACCATTCTCTGCTGAAGATGTCAAGCGCACCTGTTCTAACTGTAAACATTGTGCAGAACTGAAACCTCGATTTTACAATGGTAACAATGGAAAACTGATCAAAGCAACACGACCAATGGAACGACTAAACATTGACTTCAAAGGACCTTTGCCATCAGCCACACATAACAAATATTTCCTGACAGTCATTGACGAGTATTCACGATTCCCATTTGTCATCCCGACTCCTGATTTATCAACAACTACAGTCATCAAATCTCTCAACTCAATCTCTTCAATGTGTGGAATGCCAGAATATGTGCATTCAGACAGAGGAAAGTCGTTCATGTCTGCAGAATTGGTTAAATATCTTACTGACCGTGGAATTGCATCAAGCCACAGTACGCCATTTCACCCAATTGGAAATGGACAGGTGGAGCGCTACAATGGTATTGTTTGGAAATCAATTCGACTAGCCTTGGCGTCTAACAGTTTACCAATCTCGCATTGGGAAAAAGTACTTCCTGACGTTCTTCATTCAATCCGTTCCCTCTTGTCCACTGCAACAAACACTACACCTCATGAATGTTTCTTTAACTTTCAATGTAAGTTAAGCCAAGGGAAATCGTTACCTTCTTGGTTAACACCTGGTCCTGTGTTTCTACGCAAATTTGTTCGCTCAAACAAGAATGATGATCTTGTTGAAGAAGTGGTACTAACCCATGTGAATCCAACGTATGCCTACATTCGCCATAACAATGGGCGTGAGTCAACTGTTTCGCTATCGGACTTAGCACCTTTTCCAGGGAACCAAGAGAAAGATCAAATCAGTCAGTCCGAGAATTCACCACCCATCGAGAAAGAAATTATGGGTGAACCTCTTGACAAAACTGTTGATGAAACTACCACAAGCCATGTACTATGGTTTTGTGTTGAATAAAGCCTTTGTTCTGGTTTAACTACTTTGCATTCTTACAACAATCACCAAACCCATGAAGATTGTTTCTTGAAACATAGAAGCTACCCTATTAAGTAAGCATAAAACATTTTCTTTTGTTGAATACAATGAACAATATATTCCCAAAACAACGGCTCTCTGATTCATTCGCCAAAGCGAGTTAATATCCAACGAAGGGGTGTTGCGACTCCAATCTGAACAACCTGGTTATATCTTTGCAGTAAATGATATACCCAAGGTCAATGGTCACCATCTTTCCTCAGGTGACTTGTGTATTTTTCATGGACTTGATGGAAGAAACAAATTTATGTTGGGGGGATCAGTTCAATTCAGAACCACTATGCAACTGTTGATGGTGTATTGCTGTTCAACAAAGAAGACAGTTCATTCGCAATAAAAACACAAGCAATAGGAATGTACTTTTACCCGAATGGATATGACATTGTCTGGTACCAGCGATTTTATTAATGTATGAAGAACATTGCACATTATATTGTTTGCGATTTACAAATGGTCTGATCCTACTAATATCAATTACTTTGTCTGTAATGTTATGTTCTATAAGAAATCTAAGTTACTGATAAGAAAAAAACACTAAAATATAGTGACATTTTTTATCTTATATTAATGTTTAGTACTATTAAATGTTGAATCTTTATTAGTTTCGTAGTGGTAGAAAATGTTGGGAGGTCAAAAAAATTGTAGAACGTGCACTGAAAAACAATATGGATGGATGCCAAAAAGACTAGCCCACCATATTTTGAACTCTTTTTACAGAGTTTTTCTGATTTACCCCAACCATTGATTTCACAGTGCATATTTGTCACAGATTTTATTCCTTTACAAAATACCACCTTTGCATCATATTAAACATAACATAAAAAATGTACCCACCCACTGCCAACATACATTCCGAAAATTTAATAATGGTACTAATGACACTCAAAGTTTTGCTCTTTTTGAGACAAGTTTAAAGTGGTTTTTTCCTCGATCATCCACTTTCAAGAACTATTTTTTTGTAACCTTCAATTATTCTTGTAATAATAACTTTAATAAAAAGTCTTTTAAATCACAAAGAATAGTTAATATCACAAAAATTACAATTAAAATTACATAGAATCACTAAAATCACTAGAGAATCATTATGATATTCAAAATCACACAAATTTTGTTCACTTATTTGAAGTGATACACCCCTCTGTCCCAAGCGTGCAGAAAAGGTATAATGCAAACTTTATCGGGAATTCATTGTTTGCCTAAGAATTATCATACAAAATTTCAGCGAACACTAAGGATGACGATGACCTGTTTGTAGTTCGTCTGCGAAATTAGTACCAAAGTGGTTCCAAACTGGGACGTTTTGTGGTGTACAGTGCTGGGCAATGTCGTCGAGCCCTGTCACAAAAACTTGTCTTGGAAGAAATAGCAATTCACTGACTATTCGTATTAATTCTTGAATCTTGGCCTTTCAGATATAAATGTATCAAACCTTTCTGTTTAAGAGCTTCGTTATTTACATTTTGAGACAGGTTGAAAAATACACCCACGTTTGTCAGAACTTGGATGAATTTTTGCTCGCAGGTTTAATTACTGCAGTTTTTACAACATACATTAAAACGTTGGTGCTCCATGACAGTTTACCTCTAACATTCTGTCATCCGAAAATGACTGACCACAAGTTTACTCGTGCTTCACATCACGTAAATTGTCTATACCTGAATCTCTTTTCAGGCCTTTGTGTAAGGTAAATTGTTGGCCTCTTGCCTCTCTTTGGTGAGATATTGAGATTAGGGTCCATTCCTTCAAGGTCTTTGACTTTGGTATGCTGGGAAGCTGATTTATGACCAACCAAGAGGAAGTGCCATTCAACGATGGTACTTCCGGAAGCGATTTTTGTGTATTGCGTGCTTTCTGTCATCTTTACTTGTTATGTACCCTCTTTGGGTTTTTCAATCAAGGATCAATCAATGATGACTCAACGAAAGGCCCTTGCATACATCTAAACCTCAGAGAAAGAAAGATTTTTTTACTAATGTTTTAGGTATATTTAAGAAACTTTTGCATATAGGTTAATCAGGGCAACTGGAAGCCTTTAGACAAGGGTTTGGCGAAAACTAGGCTTGTGCAGCTTGAGCCCAGGCCAGAACCGATGTGGAGTTTCAGAGTGCAAAGCCATTGAAATGTAACAGAATTTTTATTTGGAATGAAAGAAAGGTACTCTCTGTTAAACCTACGTCAGGGTGAAACAATTGGTTAAAATGCTTTCTGATGAGTTTTCAAACCCGGTTTATTCAAATTTCGGCCAAGTCTTGACTGTTAAATCAAGACTTGGATATAAAACCAGGGAGAACGACAAACAAGATTTATCTGAAAAACAAATTAACAGAATTTTTAAAATTACTCTGATATTCGAAAAACATAACATAAATCATATGCAACAACCAAAAAGTAAGATTTAGTTTTGATCACATGATTGATGGTCGACTCTGATTGGGCTTGATTCGAACATGTATTTTCCTTTGCTTCCTATCAATTTGCTGAAAATGACCAAAACGTGAGAAAAAAATTCAGAGCCTGTAACAAAATTATTCATCACATTCACCAAGTTCAATTTGTCGATTATCTATCTATGTGCATGGAGTAACATATTGTTGTTCAGACGTACTTGACTCATAGCTTCTTCTTCTTCGAGTCTCACGACTTTCAACAGTTATCAAATTTGGGAGCTCCAGTAGGTGGCACATTCAACAGTGGTTTCTGTTGGTCTAGCAAGGTCGCCAAAGCTGGAGTTCGGAGCTTTACTACAGGAGAGAAGGTGCTCCATTGTCTGCAGGTTGCCGCATTCACACAGATCTGTGGAACTGATCTCCCAGCGTTTAAGAGATGTTCTGCATCTTCCTTGCTGGACTCGCAGTCGGTTGAGAGTCTTACATACTTGCCAGTTTAGTTGGCTTTCAGTTGCAAGTTCTTGTGATGGGATAATGTTTCGGCTTGCCCGTGTCATACACATGTTATTTTCATTCCATCTCTGGTTCCACTCCTCATGCATGGCTGCAGCCACAGCTGTTGTGAGTGGCTGAGTGCTGTCCTGTCCATGAAGCTGCTCCTAGAAGGTAGTCTCTTACGGGTAGCTTGATGATGGTGGAGGGGGTGTCTCCTGTTTTTTTCGCTGATTGCCGTCTCATATCTTGCTTCGGATATCAGGTGGTGCAATATACTGCAAGTGCGTATAGACGGGGGACAGGAGTGGTCTTTAGCCATCCAGTCACAATCCTGCAGGGTGTTTTCGACATCAGGGAAGCCTCGCTTCTGGGTGGTTATGCATAAATCGTCCGCATATATGAACCTGTTACATGCCAGAGTTTTGGGTTGGTCGTTTGTGTATATGTTGAACAAGGTAGGCACAAGCACGCTTTCTTTTGAATGTCCATTGTGCTGGCTAAGCCAACGACTCCGACGATTATTAAGCACAACATAGAACCTTCGGTTCGAGAGCATGGATCGGATAGCGTTGCACAGGCTAGGATCATTAGTGAAGTGGTACAGCTTGTTGGATGGTGTCATATGGCGTGCTCAGGTCAACAAATTCTGCTCCCTTCACTAGCCTGTTCTGGAGACCGTCTTCAATGTATTCAGCAAGGTTTAAAAGCTAGGTTTCACATGATTTACCTGCTCTGAAACCTGCTTGATTTGGTGTAAGCTGTAGCTCTACTATTGGTTTGAGATTCGTTAGTAGGAGTCTTTCGAAATGCTTGTAGCTGATGCAGAGCAGTGAGATTCGCCGATAGCTCTTTGGAACATCAAGGTCTTTGCCAGGCTTGAGGATTGCAGCTACTTTAGCTTTCCTCCATATTGCAGGTATCTGATATGTGCTGAGGCTGTAGTTGAACATTTCGAGGAGCCAGTCAGTTGCCTTTTGACCCAAATTCTTCAAAAATTCTTTCAAGATATCATCGGATCGCGGTGCTTTGCCAGGTGTTAGATCTTTTATGGCTACAGTCAGTTCTACAGTTGTGAACGGAAGTGTTAGGTATGACATGTTTTGGTCACCCAGAGGCACTCTGATCGCACAGTACACTCCGGATTATCGTCTTCGCTCACTAATGCGACAATCATCTCTCAATCAGACTTATAGCTGATTGCAATTATACTTCACTCTTTTAATTTGGGCTTTTATTTCCTTTGCAAAACCCGACTTTTCATCTATCATGGTTGAAACTAGCAAAACATTGCCCTCTGCATATTTTAACGATATGTTTATTTGGAGTAAAACATCCTTGAAAACACTCAGAAGTTTGTTTGCGTGCATGATCTCAAAGTATTATAGCCCGATGAAATCCTCATTTGCGTGAAAGTTATCATCCAACCATTAAATGCATATGACAAGTTGAGATACATTTGAAACATATGTACCATCGTTAACCAATGTTGAAGAGCATTTTGGACTCCCAACCTTGGTAGCAGCTTCTCTCAAAACACGTAAGGCCATCACATTCATTCTTTAGTTTGAGATGTCAGAAGATATATACTCCTCTCCTTTCCTCTTCATCCAGTCAAGCAAGAATTGATTATCTTGTCCATGAAGTTTGCACAGTTGGTTGGAAGTGGAATTTGGCTCTTTTTACAGTCTCCACGAAATGCTAGCACTTGGCGAGCCAGAAATCTGACATTTAATAACATCATAAACAGTGCTTGACGTGCAAACGCTTTTTCTGCTACTTGACAGGGGAAGAGCAATTCTTCTATTTCTTCGGTGCATTTCACCAACGCGACAGTTTGCTTGATAGCTTCTTTGTGACATTTTGAGATTTATTTTCCTGGAAAACCTCAATCATTGCGCATAGAATCTTTCTAATTAAATCTTGGTTCAACGTCGTTGTTCGATATGCAAGCGTTTTTATAAGCTTGAATACAAACGTAGCAAAATGCGTTGTCGTTTGTTCAATCATAATAAATCCAAGGATGCTTGGAAAACCAAGTCTCCTGAAAAGGTGAAACCAAGAAACTGTTCTTTCCGAACAAACGACGAGGAAAAGGCTTTTAGGTTTAAACCATAAAACATTGCGCCATTTTTGTTCAGACTGTGCTTAGGTTTGCCTAATTCCTTTGGGAAAAGTAAAGTGTTAATGGTCGTTATCAAGTTACATTAACGTTCTGGTTTCAAAATATTGTTTACGATAACCTTAAAAAGCAATCCAAAAGAAAACTAGACTTATGCTATGGTAAAGGTTGAAGCGAAAACCTTTCTCCTTCGGCCCTTTCTTCTTATTTTCTTAAATGATTGTGGTCGTTGGAATACTGATGGTTTCTCTCCCGATAAAGTTTCAGTCTGCAAGGAAATATCATGAAAGGCTCTTCATTTGAAAAGGTTAATTGTTTTGCCAGAAGACGACAGTAACGTTTCGCCTCGAAATACCTGGTTGACGCCTGGCGGGGTCAGGTCTGTCTCATATAAAGAAGGACCTCTTTAACTTTGGTTGTTAACCGTCCTAGAGATGGTGTCTCGATAAAAACACCGGTGGTAGTGTCATCTTATCACCATCAATCTCTTATAAGCCCAGTGTGTGGTAGACAGTATTTGCAGTCGCTCCGTTTAATACCACCCCATTATCACAGGGACCAGCTAGTCGGCATGGTGATGATATTCGTCTATGTAATGGTTTCAGACACTGAGTTCTATTTTCAATATTTCTTATGATAGTTGGAACTGATAACCCTCGATTTCTTTCAGACGGGCTAGAAAAGCTTGTAAAAGGGTGATTTCTAATGCTAAATCTCCGTATCCTGTGGGAATTCGGGAATCTGTTTCTACNCTCGATAAAACACCGGTGGTAGTGTCATCTTATCACCATCAATCTCTTATAAGCCCAGTGTGTGGTAGACAGTATTTGCAGTCGCTCCGTTTAATACCACCCCATTATCACAGGGACCAGCTAGTCGGCATGGTGATGATATTCGTCTATGTAATGGTTTCAGACACTGAGTTCTATTTTCAATATTTCTTATGATAGTTGGAACTGATAACCCTCGATTTCTTTCAGACGGGCTAGAAAAGCTTGTAAAAGGGTGATTTCTAATGCTAAATCTCCGTATCCTGTGGGAATTCGGGAATCTGTTTCTACTCTCAGATTGGAAGTCGAGATTTCTTGAAGATTTACCATGGTCTTCGATTTTCTCTGTCCTGTATGGAAAAACATGGCCACTTTGCTAAATTTGTTTTCACCAGTTCCTCTCCAAATGATACTAGTGTTTGTTTGCCAGGGTTCCCTCCACAAACTGATCAGACTTTGGACTCTGTCATCATAAATCAAAGGTTGGTTGCAAAGATTACTTATAAGCTCGATCAATTTAAAGCTGATGCTATAGATTGGATTCACATAAGTTTTTTTGAAAGAGTGTGCATCTAAGCTATTTTCCTTGCTGTGCAAACTTTTTAATTTTTGGTTATTGGAGTTTTGTTTTCTGTCTTCCTGAAAGGTTTCCATTATTGTCCTTGTCTTCAAGAATTTGGGTAATACGTCTGATCCTCACAAATGTGGGCCTGGCACTCTCCTTTCTGTCAGTGGTAAGGGCTTTGAACGACTTACCAACAATCCACTGGTAGAATTTGATGTTTAATACGGATTTGTCTCACCGGATGGAATTGCAGCTGATGAGATTAGCTTCCTTCTTTCTTTACATTAGTGATCTTCCTGGTAACTTGTTAATACAAATGACATTAATTTGTACTCTGGCATTACCCGCAAGACAACTCACCAAGAGCAAGTTAAAGTAGCAGATGATTTGGATTTTGATGTTCAGGCTGTCACGAATTGGGAAAAAGGATGGGTGGTTTTTTCAGTTCACGAAAAACCAAATTGGTGTCATTTAATAGAAAACTAAGTCCTTATCTCCCATTGATATTCATAGACAATGATTCTGATGTTAACTTTGCTAAAGTTCCTTTTTTCAAAGAATGCTTATCAATGAGGTTGCTTGCTTTGTCATTTTCTCCAGATCTTTATTGGACTTCCATCTATTGATAATTCTTCATGTAATGATGTTGTCACATTTGAGCAGGTGCTCCCACATCATATCTTGATGATTAAGATCGACTTCAAAGACGTAGTTGTTTCTTGATATGTCAGATTCTAGCTGTTATTCTCCAACCTTTGTCTCATGGACGAAATTGGGCTTGGGGGCCATCCATTTATTACGTACGCACTGAGGGGGGTTATCCTAAAAAGCGAACAAAAGCGAACGGGGGGAGTGGTGTTCACAAGGTGAGAACGTTCACATTAAAAATTTTTTTTGCTTACAGTTTTCACAAGGTAGTGACAGCGAAAGACAGGTCTGAAGGTGTAATTATTCTTATCTGTTTTCACACATTAATTTTTTTATATAGAATTACTTCCGTTTGTATTTGGCTTGTATCTAATTATAATTGCGTTTATTTCTCACAACAATAGCCTGGCATCAATATTTTTGCTTTTCGAATTTAAGCACGTGAGTGCCATAAACGAAGATTCAATGAGATAATTCTTAAATAATTTTTCGAAATGGCAACTACCAACCACGGTCAAAAAAAGTATAAAGAACGTTCGCAAGGGGGGTACTTGCCTGCGAACAGGTGTTAACAGGTGCGAACAAGAGGAGGGGGGTCGAAAAATTGGCAATTTCATGCGAACGTTATAAATGGATGGGCCCTTGCCTTTGTCTTTTCTATACCTGTTATCATGCGACGTATTCTGGTGAGCTATCACCGCTGGTACCAGCTCAATTTTTTTCCATCTTGTGGGACTCGCGTCTCTCACCGTCTTCATCCTTTATGCATTGTTATAAATGTAGTTTCTTTGCTTCGGACAGCTCATTTGTAAAACGCTTTGGTTCACTGCTCCTTTCCTTTATTATCCAACTTTAATATATTTAGGTCTGGGGGTGAACCCTTATCTGTTGGTATAGCCTTTTGTTTCTATCCCTAATTTTCTTATTCTTCCCAGTTTCATACACTTAGTCTTGTATTGTTGTTAATTAGGAAACAAGAAAATACTGCCAATACAATAAAAAGGGAAAAAAATTAAGTTCCACAATCTACGTTAAATAGTTTAATACAAAAGACATTATTCTCAATTGGGTGAACTTATAATCATATTACTGTTACGTTAAGCACTGTCTAGAAAAATTGGCCAGTATTTGAGCAGGATTTCAGCGGCTTATGCTTCTTTTTAGGCTAACTATAAGAGTGTTCCGTGAAGTAATCAATGAACATTGTAAGTGATAGAAGAAAAAAATTGATAAGTTTGAAAGAACTTCTTCTGTATAACCATTAGAAAAATCACTATTCAAAGAACGATGGAGAATGGATATGAATTAATAATTTTTTTATGTGAAGCTTGATCACTGGCCAGATTTCCAAACCACAAACGATTATAAGCAAACCTTATTTGGTGTAATAGATATAAAAACGATCAATTGGATTTTTCTAATTATTCTTATTATGCCTTACTTTTTCTTATTATTCTTTATACCAAATATTTGGCAATAGCAGTAATTCATGTACCTTGGTATACGCCATTTGGATTGTTATAGTGGGAAATCATATTTCGCGGACCCGAAAACCCCCCACTAACAGATCATATTACAACATAAAGGATTTTGTTTGCTCATAAAATCCAATCATTTTGACGAAATTCGTTGTATCTCGAGCACTGGTGGTTCCAAATGTGTGATACCTTTTTAGTTCTAAACTAATCAAAGTTATCCATTGAGTTTTACTTTTTTGGAGGGAACACTAGTGAGCACTGGTAAGATTTAAAAATACAATGGCTAACCAATCAAAGTCTGGTTTAAGCATTTCTAGCTTTGTGCGGATAAGAATTCTGTCAGAGGTTATTTAAAAGATCAGGGACGCAGGAATCGGGGGGCCAGAGGAGCCATGACGCCTCCACTTTTTGGCAAACTATGCAAAAGTGCCCTTTCCAAATCCAAAAGTGCCTTTTTTGCATATTGCTTTGCTCAAATTCTCAACGTGAGGTAAGACCCAGAACGTGACCAGAACGACATTTGTAAACAAGACTTTCCATGAAGAGGATTGGCAGCATTGTTTTTACAACTAGGCATTATCTCTGAATCAAACTTTGTCATTGTCGGTCACCTGTATTGAAAGAACAAACAGGAAATCATATCAGACACAGTGCTGACGAGTATGCTTCATGCACGTATTATGACCAGTGTGATTTACGTTCAGTCAGGAAACTATTTCAAAAGCTCCGAGAATTTCAGTCAGATAGTCATAATATCTGGGATGTGACAAGAATCAAATAAGTAGAAGATCTTACAAATTGGAGGAGCTTGGAACCAGAAGGGTATGAAATTTTAACACAAAGTTTATTTTGTTCATTTTCCTTGGCTTTTGTTAATTCTGCCGATTTCTCTTCAGCTTTTTTTGCTTGTTCAAAGCAGACTGTTTTCAAATGTTTTTTCCTTGAAGTTCTCTCACTATGTATTCTCTATGTGACGTTTCCTTCTAATGTTTTAGGTTTTGAGGCAATGCCGCGTTCTGAACGTCGAAAGCGTGA
Organism: Morbakka virulenta; assembly: GCA_003991215.1. NCBI lineage: Eukaryota > Metazoa > Cnidaria > Cubozoa > Carybdeida > Carukiidae > Morbakka > Morbakka virulenta. The sequence continues at coordinate 4,080,527 of RDPX01000031.1, forward strand.
AAAGGAAAAGGAGTTAAGAGAGTCAGGATTAAAAGTTGCAAAACTGACAAGTTTCTCTGGCTTCAAGAAAATAAACAAAGCAGATAACGGTAAAGAGGCGAAGAATGAAAAGTCTGTCGAAGTAAAGCTGCCCTCTTTGAGTATGGATGACTCCATTGCCAATGACGTACAAAAATATGAATATCTGCCTCTTTCCAAGCCTTCAATTACTTTTTCTTTCCCCAAATCGCTGATAACTGATGGTCCAACTTACCCCCTTCTGATTAATAAAGAGCTCAGTAAACCAACAGTCTCTTGTTCTTTAATCGAATCTAAGAATGAAGTTACCATTAGAGCTAATACTTCTGATGCAGGATGCAGCGAGCTATGTTGCACAAGACAAAAGATATTCAACACAAACATAAACGAAATTAACCAAACCCCTGCGAACGAAAACAGCAGGATGGCGGAAAGCAAAGAAAAATATTGTGCCCACTGTCAGTTTTTGAGAAATTTGATTTTATTTCATACTGCTTAAAACGTGCTATTTTTGTAGAGAAGCATCAATATCAAATCTGCTTACATTTTGTCACAATGCAGATGACGCATTTGTATTTGGAAATTTTTGCAATTTTGTTTAAAAAAGTGCCAAGAAGAGCTTAGAAATATGCACAGTCTCATAGACATACAGAGGCTTTTGAGAACGTCTGCCTATTAAAGTTTAAGGTTAACGTGGTTTTTTTTGGACCAAGAGTACAGAAGAAAACAAGACACTAATAGGATGCTACTTATGAAACAACTAAGCAGTTTGCGATTTTCGCAGGGATTAGGAATCCGAGGAGACAAGACGTAGAAGGAAACTTAATTCAGCTGCACGAAACCAGAAGCGAAAATATCACAGAATTGAAAGAAGAGATCAGCAATAAGAATTACCTGAGTTCAGATATCATAAACGAGCAAATTGAGGGAATGGCATTAACTGTTTTGCGATCTTTAATATAGGATATACGATATAACGGTGAATTGTATGGTTTGATTGCTGATGAGTCAAGAGATATATCAAACAAGGAGCAACTGTCGTGCGTCGTTGAGTATCAAAGGGAGATAGGGCTGCTCACTAAGATTTTGTTGCAATGTTCCAAATTGATCACCCCGACGCTAAAACCATATTCGACACATCGAAAGACGTAATTTTGCGTTGGACCCTAAACGTTGAAAATTGCAGATGGCAGGGATATGACGAAGCACCTACCATGAGTGGTCATCTCAGTGGTGTAGGAATAAGGCTATAGGAAAATCCAATTTCATATAGAATTCACTGTGCAAATCACCGACTTGATCTTGCTCTTAAAGGTTGCACAAGACCTTGCAGTTTTTATTCACAACTCCCCAAAACGAATGGCGCAATTCAACGAAATTTCAGCTGACCTTGAAAACGAGAAACACTGTGAGAACGATCCACATGATTTGCCCAACTCGGTGGGCAGTACGTGCAAAAGGTATATATTCTATACTTACAAACTACAAAGCCCTGCATACTGCAGTGAAAACAATTGCTGAACAAGGCGGGACAAGAGAAATGCGTGACAAGTCGTCTGGTATAGCCAAGAAGATGACGTTATTCAAGACATATATTGGTTTGTGGATCCCACTAAATATTTTTAGTGTCTCTGGGCAATTGGCCTCAACTTTGCAAAGCAGACGTAATACCGCCCAATGTACAATGCTTGGTGTCGAATCATTAACCAGTAACNTTGCAGATGGCAGGGATATGACGAAGCACCTACCAGGAGTGGTCATCTCAATGGTGTAGGAATAAGGCTATAGGAAAATCCTATGTCATATAGAATTCACTGCGCAAATCACCGACTTGATCTTGCTCTTAGAGGTCGAACAAGACCTTGCAGCTTTTATTCACAACTCCCCAAAACGAATGGCGCAATTCAACGCAATTTCAGCTGACCTTGAAAACGAGAAACACTGTGAGAACGATCCACATGATTTGCCCAACTCGGTGGGCAGTACGTGCAAAAGGTATATATTCTATACTTACAAACTACAAAGCCCTGCATACTGCAGTGAAAACAATTGCTGAACAAGGCGGGACAAGAGAACTGCGTGACAAGTCGTCTGGTATAGCCAAGAAGATGACGTTATTCAAGACATATATTGGTTTGTGGATCCCACTAAATATTTTTAGTGTCTCTGGGCAATTGGCCTCAACTTTGCAAAGCAGACGTAATACCGCCCAATGTACAATGCTTGGTGTCGAATCATTAACCAGTAACTTGCAGCAGCAAAGAAACAAATTTTCGATATTTTACGATCAAACATGCATAATAGCAAAAAGCATCAAATTGATCAAAGAGCCAGTACTGCCACGTCATAGAAACATGCCCGCACGACGTCAGTATGGCAATGCACAACAGCATTGTTTCACTACTGCGGAATCATATTACCGAGATGAATTTTTCCAAGCAATAGATGCATGGATTCTTGAACTTCAAAATTGGTTCGATGCAACATCGTTTGCACCACTTCAAAATATTGAAGATATTTTGATAAACGCCAGCAATTGAAAGTCATTTAAAATTCAAGATGAGATATCAGATGCGTACAGGAATGAAATAGATCTTCATAATCGTAATCCGGAATTTATGCTTCTTCCTAGTATTTCAAAACGTGTTTTTCTGGGTGTTAAGGAGTCGACATTAAAAATACCGATGCCAAACACCTTCTCTCAGAGATTACGAAGCTTGCACAAATTTACATGTTCGCTCCATTGAGTGCAGCTTCAGCTGAAAGATCTTTTTCTGTGCAAAGGCGAATGAAGAGTTACTTGAGAAATAGGATGACACAAGCCAGATACAACAATATTCTTCTTATTCACATCCACAAGGCAAAAATAGATGGGCTAGATCTTCTGGAAATTGCGAAAGATTTTACATCGAGAACTGAAAGAAGAAAATAGTTCTTCGAAAACTCTGAACCGATTTTTTAAACTGCGGTAGAAGACTGTATATTTAAATCCATATATTCTAATTGAGAAAAGCAAACATAAGTAATTGATAATATAATAACTTTTACTTTGGAAGAAAGTTTTGGCATTCCATTCTGCCTGTGAAATTTTCTATGTCAAATAGCAGTTTTTGAGGTACATCCCAAGGTTGATAATTTTTAATTCCCATTCATATACAGTGCGAACCTGATTTGGTATACTTTAACACCTTTTAGAGTTTTGAGCGTTTATGGGAGTGGTCATATGCTCCCTTTTTGACCTGCCCCCCTTTTTTGCTGCTTCCTACGTCCATGGTGTTATGCAACTGGGGATAGGACTGGGGAAATAGTTGGTCAGCTTCATGTACTTGGATTAGACCATTTTAATTAACTTTTTGCATAATGAGTAATCAGTATTAAAGTAACTTCACCCTGAGTGGTTTGAACTTGTGTTTGCTTTCCATTAATATAAATATAAAATTGAAACTTAACTTTAAAATGCTAAATAATCCATATGTGAGTAAAATGTGGATTTTGAACCTTGAATTGTATTGAATGGTTTCTCACTCAAAAAACAATAACTCAAATAACAAATCTAAAAACTTAAAACAAGGAGAGTTGAAAAAGGAATCCCCTTCCGCCATCTTCCACTCTGACCGAAACTGAAAGCACATTGAAAGTCAAAGATTAAATTCATAAATTTGGATTTGGGTCTTTTCATGAACTAAAGTAGTTAATCTGCAGAACAAAACTGTTTGAAATACAAAACATTAGAAAAATGCAGAGGAATTTAAACGTGTGTATTGGGTTGTGCATTAGCAGCAGGTCTGAGGGCGGTACCTTACTTGGGTTTACTAATTGGCACATAAAGGTCCTTATTTACTTTCCAGCAGCACCAGTGCTGTGAATTCATTTAAAATGCCCCAAAAAATCCGATATGGATAAATGGATTATGAACCCTGAATAATTTTGAATAGTTTCTCACTTAAAGAATAACAACTCAAATTACACACCTGAAAGAGCATGACTGGGATCTCACACAAAAATTACCTTTACTCCATCATGGACTCTGTCCAAACTGAAACGACACTAAAAAGCCAAAAATGGAATTAATACATGTGTAAGTCAATATAGTTTTGTCAAAAACAATTCTTACTTCAGTTTGTGACCGTATGGCACACATTGCTTAGTGTCGTTTCTCGAGAAGACGCTTACCAGAAAAATTAAGCTTGAGATAATAGGCAGCATGAGACTTTATTTTACTTTTCGTCTGATTTCTAAAAAGATTGTGAAGGAATATTTTTGAAATAGCCTGACATGTATTTTTGACAATAACAGCAATGTAATAAAGGGTTTTTGTCTGAAATAAAAGTGCGTGGTCAGGAAGTTTTTAGGAAGAACACATATCGTAATCGCATTGACAGCCAAAACACTAGGAAGATGCAATTTCATGAAGAAACGTGTCACTTGCAAATGGGGAGAGCCGACTCCACCACTCTTTACACCTCAGCAATAGCCCTCTGATACCAAGCAGCAGAGTATTTTTCCTTTTTTGTGTGATAAACGTTCACATTGTCAAAAGCTAGATTAAAGCCTCAATGAATGCACCGGACCAATCAGCGGATACATCAAACCAAACCCACAGAGATTCTTCCATTCACGAGAGGAATAGCACAGACAGGCACCTGAAGGAGCAAATAACTAGGGGAATGTGGGGTAAGATGAACAGTCGGGTAAGATGAACCACCCCTTGTACTGACGTCATCACAGATCGCATAAAGCTCAGATGTCATATGCATGAAGCCTTCAGTTGCCACAGGTCTCATGGTGAGTGGCACGTTCTTTTGTTGAGTCTGTCAGTTTTTGTGGAAAAAAGTCTGTTTCTTCGATCAATAAGTAAAATATTGGAAACTGGGAATATCACTAATTACTCTGGTATGTATTCGTGCTTTTTTCGTTGTAAACTATTGGTGATTCGTTTACTATTCGATCATTCTTTTGTCCACGTTTTCGATCGCTACGGCTTGGAGTGTCTTGTTGACAAGTGATTCATTCAAAATGGTCGTCGTGGGGTAAGATGAACAGATGGTACATCTTACCCCATCAGATGTGCTTTATTATTTTGTAATTCTCATGTTATATCTGATTTGATTTCAGATGCCGCGAAAGTATATCCGAAAGACGGAGCGGACCCCTGTACCCCTCGATGTATGAAACGGGCCGCCGATGCATTCACCGCTGGTGCTGCACTACGAGAAGTATCACGGAACTTCAATATCGACCGTGCCACACTGCGTCGCTTCATTGTGAAATGTAGAGGTAAAGCAGATAAAGACATCCAAACTGGGTATAGCAGATTGTCGGAATGTAAGTGTGTGTTCCCACTGCAAATGGAAAACCACCTGGCACAGCACATTAAGGACTTATCCGATCAGTTTCACCGTCTGAGTCTGGCGAAATTTCGGGCACTCGCCTACGAATTTGCAAAATGTAATGGTACTCCAATTCCGGAAAACTGGGACAGGGACTATAAAGCTGGGAAGGATTGGTTCTACTCATTCAGGGATAGGCACAAATTGGCCGTTAGAGCTCCAGAACCAACATCTCTCGCTCGGGCGACCACCTTCAACCGCCATAGTGTTGCCCAGTTTTATAATAATCTAGCTTCAGTGATGTACAGATATAAATTCTCCGCTAATGATATCTGGAATCTTGATGAAACTGGCTGCATCACTGTGCAAAATCCCGCGAAAGTCGTCACTGAGAGAGGCAAGAAACAAGTAGGATCGCTGACAAGTGCAGAGCGTGGGGAATTAGTAACAGTGGAATACTGTGTAAATGCTGTGGGGAACGTGATTCCCCCATTGTTCGTGTTTCCTAGGGTGCATTATCGAGATCACTTTCTCAACGGTGCCCCAACTGGTGCTATTGGAAGAGCATCCCGTTCCTTTTGGATGAACGAGGAATTATTTTCCGACTATATGCACCATTTCGTACAACACACGCGTTGCACCAGAGAGAGGCCGGTATTGTTAATTCTGGATAACGTGGAATCTCATATCACTATTAGATCAATCGACCTGGCTCGCGAGAATTGGGTTGTTCTACTCACGTTACCACCCCATACATCCCACCGATTACAGCCTCTTGACAGAGCCGTCTATGGCCCATTCAAGAAGGCATACAATGCAGCAATGGACGGGTGGATTCGATCTCATCCAGGGAGAACAGTCACAATATATGACATTCCAACAATTGTCGCCGAAGCTCAGCTCCAAGCCATGTCAACGCGGAATATCAAGGCAGGCTTTGCAGCCACCGGTATCTATCCCTACAATAAGGATTTATTCA
>RDPX01000031.1:4095697-4107418 GCA_003991215.1 Morbakka virulenta
GAAAAGCTTCATGTTAGTAATATGCATCATGAAGCGTGGAAAATCATCAAAGAACTTTCAGGAACCAGCTCAAAACCAGCTACCAGAATAAAAGGAGGTACTGCGAAAAATAGGTTAAAAAGCTGGTTCAATCATTTTAACAATCTTTTATGAAAACAAACAAAACTTTCAGATAATTTTACTCAATCAACGGTTCCGGTCTGTAAACTACTTAACATGACAACATCGAAACTTTTTTACAAGGAATTAAAAACTGCTTTGAATAGTGTTAACTCATCTAAGGCATTTGGACCAGACAACATTCCTACCATTATTTGGAAAGAGGATAGTTTCCACCAACTCCTATAGAATTGTTATCATTTCATTTTACACATGGATGGTTACGACTGGTTATTTGATACCCAAACTAGGATCCTTAGGAATCGAGGCGTAACTGCCTTTCTAAATCCCATAACACAAACAAAAAGAAACATTTTCTCTTGTTCACTCCTTGTACAATTCACTGCCTCACAAAAGCTCCTCTTTTTTCCCCAATGCAAAACGAATGATAACATGGCATGGCATCCACGCATATGAATCGAAAGTAGAACTGCTTTTTTACCTTCATAAAATGCATGGACTACTATGTTGTCATTCCAAAACTATCGCGCATAAAAATCCTAGATAGAACTGCTTTTTAGGGGGTCAAAATGCAAAAGGAAAATTGCTTTTAAGAGGCGTAAAAACGCAAAAAAAAATTGATAAAAAAAGGATTCTCCCTTTCAAAAAAATGAATCCAAGTTTTTGGATTACAGCCATAGTAGTGCATCAACCAATTTATCAAACGGCACAGCAGTTACGGCGTGTTAGTGGAAAAAAGGCGGCGGTAAAGTCTAAATTTCCCGGGCCGATGATGCAATGGTACTATAGCGTTTGCGAAGGTTTAATTAAAAGCAGTCGCTCAAGGACAACATACAACTTCAAATGGAGAAGGTTGAAGCCAAATCAGTGCTTTGTTGACCAAGTGCCACTTTCGTTGGTCGAAAGATGACTTGTGTAGCGGAGGTTTCGAATGGTAAAAGACGACAGGGTTGTGTGTAGGTCAGGACATCAGGAGTTGGTCTTAAGCAAATAATAACGTTAAATCTGAAAATTATTTTCAGAATTACTTTTAATCCAGCTCTAGGAACAGAACTCTGGCGATTACAGTGTTTTTTTGCACTGATAGATTAACCTGTAAAAAAACATTATTATTATTATTATTATTATTATTGTATCATTATAGTACAACGGTTAATGTATAGTCTACGTTCACGTCATATCGCGTTGCTTGACAAACTGTCGCTGTTATTTCTGTAGAAAACGGAAATAGGTCTTCCAGGTATTTAGTCTCGCATGTCTAATACCTTTCTAACTATGCTGACCTTACCTCTGAGGCCTGTTTACTGTAATGGGTGTTTTCCCGGTTCAAAGTCAACTGCTTCAGTGTAATGCTTGAAATTTTTGGGACTACTCCAAACGCCCCTATGACCACTGGTATTATTGCAACTTGCTTTACATCATCCTTTCACATCTTCAAATTTTGGAATTTGAGATCCTTATATGTGTTCTACCTTCTCTTTCTGTATTACTGGAGTGTCAAATGGACATGACACATCAAGTATTTGGCATCTCTTTTCTTTCTTATTCTTCAGCATGAAATTTGGTTTGTTTTGATCGATGCAAGTTTTGTTCGAATTGAAAAGTCCAGCAATAATAGTGTTTGTTTGTTTTAAAGTACGTTGTTGTCTTTTTGTAACCATGGGTTGTAGTATTTGTCTTTGCATTCGAATCTGAAATTCTTGCATGGATGCTAATGCAGGACAACTGCAATTTTGTCATGTCTCCAGCTTTTATATTCTCTTTGTGCTAATTTTTTATATTCAGATACCACATGAGCAATGGTCTCTTCCCTTTCTCTGCACATTCTACATTTTGACTGTAAGTCTTTATCAATCTTGCTTTTTACCCAGTTCGTTTCCAAGTCTTTGTCTTGTGCCTCTAAAATTATCCCTTCCGTCTCTTTCTTCAGACATCCACTCTTAAGCCAACTCATTGAATTCTCTCGCTTCACTTGAATCATTGCACATTTTTTTATTTAAAAGTTCATTACTATTTCTTTACTGAACGCCCTGACTATTTGGATGAGAATGTTTAACTCCTTCCAACATTTTGTGTAGAGCTTTGGGTCGTCCATATAAAATGAATGGTTCTCTTTTGGCCTGTTCTTTCCAGGATGATAGCCACCCTTCATGTCATTAAGCAGGTTTGACGGTTGAATAAGTGCTCTGACGAATAAGGTATGTGACAAACTATTGCCTAGGAAAATACCTCTCCTGGTGTTTACTTCGCATAATATTATTCCTCCTGCAGTCAGTTCTGTCTTCCAATGTTTCATGGACTTACGAACAAATTCGACCATATTCAGCGAGATGGTATACAGTTTTAGGCATTCCAAAACCCAGGAATGCGGCACCATATCAAAAGCTTTTATCCATGCAAGCCACAGATTGGTCATTCTCTTCTTGCAGTTTTCTAACATTATGTCATCTGTGACATATTGGTCTTTGTTTCCCCAAATTGTCTTTCTGCAGCCCTTCTGTTCTGTTGGTAGTATTTTGTTTTATTCTAGGTGGCTATATTCTCCCTCAGCAACTATCCCAGTGAAAAGATTCTACATCATTGGCAAACACGTTACTGGCCCAAACTTTGACACCAGATTTCCTTACTTCTTTCAAGATCTAAGTCGTCCTCTCTCTCTCTCTCACCATCCAGCATGGAACCTCCTCTGATATAAAACTCTTTCCTCCCTAATTGTTGTTCCTTCAAGCTTTCGTTTTTCCTTCTTTTTCTTTAATTTTTTTCAATTCTTTCGATTTGTGGAAATCTCGTCCTAGAATTGGTATCTGGTTTTGCATTCTTGTTTTCACCATAATATTTTGCTGTCTGTCTACTTTCTTTGTCCCAACAAGGTCTTTTACTATACTAGCTTCTGTTCTAATTATAAAATTACTCTAGATGAATTTGTTTTGTTTTACAAATAATTTTGTTTAAAATTTTTGTCTTCTTACTAACCTTTTTCCGATGAAAATGCTTTAAATGTATTGGTTCGCGAGTATTAGATCCAATAACACAGGGGAACAATTTTTTGGGACTCTCATGTTTTCTTTAAAAATAAAAGTGTTTCTGAACCAATTTTTCGTGCTGAATCCAAAAATTATATCCAGTTGTTACCATCACGTCTAGTTTCTTCTGCCCATGCTACACCTATTTTTCATCAGAAATTCTGCTTTAGCATTGGGAAAAACTTTCTTCTGGTCATGGGATGTCCTTTCAAACCAATAAAGAGGGCTAAAATGTGATTGTTGGCGTGTTAGTGTGACAGCTGTCAACAGAGTTTGTTCTTGAGAGGCTATTTTGGCAACGTAATGCAAATACTCCTTTGTCAGTGGTCTTCAGCAATTTGTGAATAGTTTGCTGCTTGAAATTATTCAGCGATTTATTTGTGATGCAGATTGAATATGGCAAAAAGACGAAGGAGGTGTAAAAACGACCCAAATTCTTCTGTTATATTTGTGGACAATCCACGTTTCCATCTCAAAGAAAGCCAACCTCGGATTTCGTTAAAAAGGCATTTCTGGCATACTTTGGTGTTCTACTTGCTGATCAGGACAAAAACTGGGCTCTACCCAAAGTTTGCAATTCCTGTGTTATCAGATTACGTCAATGGACAGAAGGGAAACGATCNTGTTGTGCTGTCAAAGATAATAAATCAGCCATTAGTAGATCGCCAGAAAATAGTCTTCCCACCACTGCACATTAAATTAGGGCTGATGAAACAATTTGTTAAAGCCCTTAACAAAGAAAGTGATTGTTTCAAGTACCTTCGACGATCTTTTTCTGGCCTTAGTGAGGAAAAATTGAAGGCTGGAATATTTGACGGCCCCCAAATCAGGAAAATGAAGAATGACAAACAGTTCCCTTTTTCAATGACTATTTTGGAGAGAACTGCATAGGACACATTTGTCAGTGTTATTGATAACTTCCTTGGCAAGAAAAAGTCTGTAGATTACAAAGACCATGTCAAAAATATGTTGAAAGCATTCCAGAAATTGGACTGGAATATGAGTGTTAAGGTTCATTTTTTGTTCAGCCACTTGGACAGATTCCCTGAGAACCTGGGTGACATAAGTGATGAACAAGGTGAACGGTTCCACCAAGACATTAAAGTAATGGAAGAGCGATATCAGGGCAGATGGGATGTAAATATGATGGCTGATTACTGCTGGTATATTAAGAGAGACTGCCAAGACATCAAACACAGAAGGAAGTCAAGGAAAAGGAAATTTCTTCCTTAGATAACTGTAAAAAAACCTTTTGTAAGTGTTTTGTTTTAATTTTTTTAAACGTCTCTTGTTCATTTTCCCTCTCGTTTGGTTTGCTTGAATTTATTTGCATACTCTTTCATATGACAGCAAGATCAGGCGCCAACTTTGCTTTAATTTTATCCTATTCTGTACGGTGCATTTTTGGTCAGCGAATATATGGGCACGGATTCTGCCCCCTAAAATCTTAGGATCTATTCTAGCTACAGTCTTGAAACTTGGTAAGGTGGCAGAAGAACAATGCTCCAAAGAAATTAAAATACAAATTTTTGGTGATGATATCATTAGACGATCGGTGACATCATCATATTTATTGGCCATTGGAATTTGACGATTTTGGCCAAAATATCTAAATCGCAGAATGAACCAAATTTTTGTACAGAATGGCCCTGAAATGTATCTGATCAGTTTTTTAATGCATTCTTTAATGAATGATGAAAAAGAATGNATTTTAAGATGGCACAATCACTCAATGTCTTGAAACGTGGGGCATCCGATTCCAAATTGATGGCTTCCAGTGTTGTTGATTGAAACTGTCCTGTGTTACGACCGGAAGTGCTCTGTTCTGGGCACGTTCTGATTTCTCCATTCCAGTCTTGGAAACCCAAGGTTGCCAGGCTAGGTCCGCATAGCTGAGTCTGCTCCGAATAAAGGCGTGAAACAGCGCGAGTAGGTGTGGTCGATTCCACTCCCAATCCGAATGAGCAACGGCTCAAAGAAGGTGAATTCTGTTAGTTGCTGTGAATTCTGTTAGTTGCTGTTAGTTGCTGTTAGTGACCTTTCGGGTATGCGTCTGGGAAGTCAACGCTCGATCGACAGTTACCCCGAGTAGTTTTGGCGTCGCGTTTTTTTGGATCACCTGGCAATCCACCTCCAGAGTCGGTTTCCAAGCACTATCATTTGTCCAGGTTTAGAAGAGACAGAACTCGCTTTTAGTTGGATTTAGGTGCAACTTCCACTCTTTGCTTCACGCTACCACAATGTTGATTGCTTCTTCACTTTTGTTTCTACGCGTACCTTGTCTGTAGATGACCCAAGGATCCAAACGGTGTCTGCAAACAACGTGTTGATCGTATCTTTAGGGAGCCGGATGGCTAGGTTGTTAGTGTAGAAGATAAACAGGAGGGGTGCTAGAACCGATTCCTGCGGCAGACCTTGTTGTAGCCGGACTGCATTGCTATTGACTCTGTGAAGACAAACCCGGGCTCGACGATCTTGCATCTTGCAGGAAGGCTTGCATTCATCGGACTTAATGCAGAGACACTCCTGATTCCAGAAGATTGAGGAGAAGGTCTTGTTTCCATACGGTACCATAGGCTTTGCTGAAGTCAAATAAGGGCAGTACTGACCGGCGCAGTGGCTTGGACTGGAATTTATCTTCAATGCTCTGAACAATGCACAAGATCTGATCTTCACAGCTGCGGACTTTACAGAAACCCTACTGAATCGAGCTAAACCATCCGTTTGTTTCAGCCAAGAAGTACAGCCTGTCTGTGATGATGCGTTAAAAAAGTTTAACCACACACGATGTAAGGCTCACTGGTTCGCTTTTAACAGTGGTATGATGGTAGCCTCTCACCAATTTCTTGGAACATCAGCATCCTCGAAAGAACAATCAATTATGGAGAGAAGTTCCAATAGCGCCCGTAGTCCCAGGACCTTTAGAAACGTCAGAGGAATGTTGTCTGAACCAGCTGCTTACTTTGATTTTTGTCGGGAAATTGACTTCAGCTCGCCCATCGCATTTGAATTACAGCAGCTAGGAGGGACATCTGGTGCTTCCAAGGTCTTCCTCAAGTGTATCGGAACTTCCCGGTCCTCTGGTGTTAGGTGAGGCTGGCGACTGACACTAGCATAGTGCTTTGCAAACACGTCTGCCCTGCGTTTTGGGTCTGTGATGTACCGGTTCCGGTGGAGCACAGCTTCATTTGGCGAGTTTGTATCAGGTGTTCCATTTAGCAAGTGGACAATTTTTCAGATGGAGGAGTCGTCAGACGAATCGATTGCTTCTTCAATGAAGTTACGCCAGCTTTCCGATTTTACCTCCTTGCTCATCTCATTTGCCTCTTGGCAGGATACAATCCATTCAGTACGCTGGACAAGGATGTTTCGCCAAAATCAGTTTTGCTTCCTGATCACTGACCTAATCTATGACGCCATCCAAGGCTTGATTTTGCTTCCCAGCTTGTTCTTTCCGACGTGGACTGTTACAGGTTTATGTAGGATAGAGATGAAGTTCGATAATTGGTCTTGAAGCATGTTGACTGGTGGAGATGTCACAAGAAGTTCCTCTACTGCCTCGGTAAAAGCTTCACAGTGCACTCCGTTTCTTTTCCATGTTGCTGTTCTCGGGGGCAATGGCTACAGATCAGGATCGGAATATGGTCGGAATCTCTAATTGGGTCCAGCAGGCGCCAGGGCTTTTTTGTTGCACAGTGAGAGCCCACCACCGAAAGATCGGGTGAGCTACCATTGCTGATAATGCGACTGCATCGAGTTGGTGTGCCATCGTTCCGGACACAAGAATCGGTATCGATGATCCAGTTCACAAGATCTGACCCTCCCGCGTCGGCTGATTGGCAGGTACCCCATAGTCGTGAGTGTCCATTCAAGTCGTCTACAAAGATCGGTCATGTGGAAACAGGAATTGCATCATAATCGAACTCTGCATGTTGCACCTCGATGGTTTGGAGGTAGACGTTTGACAGATCGATCCAAACTTTCTTTCCAAGTCTTATCTGAACAGACTGCGCCTCGAGGCCTTTCCGATATACAGATAATTTCTTCTCAAAGACGACGCCACTTTTGATAAATAGGAACAGACCACCACCTCCCCTATTCAGACGATCGCACCGAATAGTCGCATTGCCATCAAGTTGCGGATCTTGATCTGTCGGCCTCAGTATTTATTCTTGTATTCCAAAGACGTTGATGTGGTTCTCGAGCCGGAAGTTGCGTATCTCGAACATCTTGGCACGGATACCATCAGCATTTCATTACATTATTGATAAGCTCCCTTTCTTCGACGGTGGTAACAGCGAGAAAGTGAATGGTTCATCACGACTGAGCACTGTTGCTGGTCACGGATGTGTTGGATCGATTGTTTCGTGCATGAGGGACATTTCCAGAAACCAGGCTTTGCAGTACTGCACTTCTTGTGGAATGGCTTTTGACAGAACTGACACCTCACAGGGTGGAAGTTTGACTGGAGGTTGCACTTTCATTTTGTACATGCAATCTTTCCGACCAAACTGTCGATCACCTGTGGTGACATGAGCGTAATATTTTCCTGAACAACTAAATGATCTGCCAATCCCTCATCGAGGTGGTGGCAGCATCGCCAACGTTGTCTCGATCGAGTTGATGCTAACTTGGTAACGGGCACGCCACTCCACGACACCATTCGATGGCAGAAAACCAAGCATCCTCTAGCTTTGCAAATGAAGGCGGCTGTTTCTCCTCCAGGCTTGATTGCTTTCCCGCACGAGTGACATAGAGTTTCGATAACAAACGTGCGGTCGATATGCTATTTTTGCGGAATGCCGGTCGCCTACTCGTCTACCCATGCAATAGTCGTCCCGTGCTCGGAACATTGCCTCTTGATAACGCTCCTTTTCTTCATTTGCCGGATCTTCCCTTTCATTAAAACCAGCACACCTGAAGTGGCTTGCTACACATTCGATGGAAGCTCGTAGGTTCGGACCTTTACTGATTATTTCCCTACAGATCGCACACGTAAAGTCGTCAATGGCGTTCGAATTTGGATTTCCGACCCAATGGCAATCCAAATCCGAACGCCATTGACGACTTTACGCCTGGTCTTTATCTCGTCCCTTTGGTAGCTTGCAAAAGCAGAGAAATTTTGAAATGCGTTGTATCGTATGCAGGAGATACCCAGGAATTTATTTCCATTAGAAAATATTCAGACTCCACACTAGGAGTCAAAGACTCACATCAACTGTGGTGCCCATGTTTAAGAAGACATTCGTGTAGACAACTGTATTTGTCCGGTTCACCCCTCTCAAACGTGAAGACTGTCTTCTTTGAGGGGCCTATCGTTCCTGCAAAGAGCTTCCATATTAATAGAAGGCATGTAATAGGGCAATAGTTTGCTACTGCATTATTTTTCGTGAGTACTTTTAGCAACGACCATATGTAATAGATGTAGGTCAATAATCTTCACCCTCAAATTTCTTATTCAGTTGGCAAGCAACTCTCATATGAAGATCAATGAGGTTTTTAATCCAATAACCATGAACAGCATCTTTTCCTGGTGCTTCCCAATTTCGGATCTTTCGAGACTGTTTCTATACATCTTTATCAATTACCCTCACCATTTCCTGAAGGTGTTTGCGATTATTCACCTTCTTCATATCCTTTCACCATTTAAACTCTCTTTTATATTTCTTTTCGAAACTCCAAATGTCACCCTAAATCCTTCTACTCCCTTGTGCATCTGGTACATCACTTAAACTATTTCCACCTTTATTCAGTTCTTTGTATATCTTCTTCTAATCAACAGAAAACATATTCTGTCTGAAATGAGTGATCCTGTGCTCATGTCCATTAACCATTTGGCTTTTTGCAATCATCGTCTCCTATAGTACTTTGATTACTGTTTTAGGCCCTTTTCTTTTAACTTTATATCTTTCTTATTCAACTTTCAGTTTTCTTTTCTTCTTTTTCTCAAGTTCACCTTTGTTTCCTCTTTCCAGCAAGCTGACTTTCTGTTTTAATCTCTTAATATCCTTCTCTATTCTACGTTTCCATCTAAGTTCATCTTTCTTTCTTTTTGTGATTTTCTTCAAGCCTAGCTCTTTTGCAGCCCACCCTCCTGCTATCACGATTAGGTCATTTGTTTGTGTGATATTGGTAGTTTTCAAAATATTGATTGCTCCATTAACTTCTTCAGTTTTATATCTTTAAGTCTTTTTATGAACTTTTAAAAATTATTTCTTAAGTTATTCTTTCTACTGCGATTATTTCTTTCAATTGCTTAATAATGTGTTTCTGCTCTTGGTCAGACTCAACATCATTGGTTTCAGGTTGATTATTATCACGTTTTGTTACATTAAATTAATTTATCTAATTACTATCATTCCGCCTGGCCATAAACACGTTGTTCCGTTGAGTCAAACATACCCCTTACTCTCCATTTTCTAAACATTCTTTGTCTGTATCCTCTAATGGGCCTCCCTTCTTCATTAAACAGATTACTTCTATAAAAGCATTTCATCTTGTTTACTTCTTTATTTCATTTCATTCCAGCAGTAGTAGGATAACGACCGAACCCCGGACGAGGAATCTTTACATGAAGCTTCAGTCTCATTCACGTCGTTATTGGATCTACTATGATTTTACATTTGGCACTTTATCGAGTTTTGGTGAATTAAAGGTTGGAAAAGCATCAATGTTTTTATAGGGACACCATCTCTGGGAGGGCTGTCGACCAAGACTAAAGATTCCCCCTACCCATGAGACAGATTAATTCCTGCCTGAAGCCAACCCATTACTTAATGGTCTCGGGAGGGGGAGCTATCAGCCACTACACCTTGCTCAAGGGTGATCTGGAGGTAAGTCTGGTAAAGGGCATGCTCATTTTCCTACTTTAAAACTCGACAACCGGATGCATTTTAACATCACACCCAGCGCGAATTATTGTTATTGTTGAGTAATGACACACCATCTGGTGACGGATGGATACAAAAACCCACATTCAGCGCCTACCAACAATCCAGGAAAGTTAAATGCAGGCACATGAACTGTAGCCACAAGATTGAGATAGATAGAAAACCAAATTGAAATGGCAAATCACTTCAACCCTGCAACTGCCACCCCACAATCAGTGAGGAAAGACACATTGCTCAAGCGGTTGTTGTTGTACGACAACAACTCATGACTGCAGCATGATGATGATTATTATTGTTATTATTATTATTATTATTATTACTATTATTATTATTATTATCATAAAACACACTTTACAACTTTTGTGTACTTCAGTCCTTTGAAAATGCCTGGATCAAGCTATGGTCCTGAGAGTAAGTCATGGAAAGAGTAAATGTGCATTTCCAAGAAGCACAATTCTGTTGCCCCTGAATTTGAATATTACCGAGTGTTTGTCCAGCATATCGATTTATTCACTTTCTAATAAGCCTAATATATCCTACTACAACTGGAATGACAATCGTTTTAGTGTTCCACATTTTGCTGATTTCTATTTCAAGATCTTTGTATCTGGCAAACTTCTCGATCTTCTTTGTCTCGACATTTCTTTCTGATGGTATAGTCATATCAATAAAAGTACATAAACTCTTTGATTTATCTTTGACTACGATATCTGGCCTGTTTGCTCTGATTTCATTTTCTGTGTGTTAAATGGCATATCCAACAATAATATCATTTTCTTTAGCAACTTCGTTTGGTTTATGTTCATACCATATTCTACTGACTTGTATTTGGTAGTATTTACAATTTTTCCAATGGATGTAAGCGATTGCCTTATCACGTCTTTCTAAATATTCCTTTTTTGCTAGGAGGAAAAACAACCTGATATAATATGCTCCACATTTTCGTCAAATTCAAGGCATAACCTACATTTCAGGTCAGGTCATTTTTAATAATTTTGTGTTACTAATCTTTGATCTTGTGCAGCTATCACAACCCTTCTATCCCTGCTTTAAATCCTGAGCTTTGCAATCATTTGTGTGTCAATTCTTTGTAAACATCTACTTTGTCAATTCTCTCCGGGTACTGTCCATGTAGCGGTTTATCTTTCCATCTCTCTTTCATATTGGTCACAATCTGTTCCTTTACTTCTTCTTTTAGAGATATCACCTTCTTTGTAATTGGCACTGCTTTTTCATTTTCAGTACTCTCCATTTGTAATCCAATTTTAACTTTGAAACTTATTAGATTAATTTTGGATCAAATATAACTTCTTGTTGTTTTCATGTTTGTATACTTGTTTCAATAGCTTGTTTTTTGTTTCATTCAGGTATGTTTCTAAACCTCTTGCTCTTTTGTTTAAGTAAGTAAGTAAGTATTTAAATCAAACCTTTTCCACTTGCCTTTCATGCTAAATATTTCCATTCAACATGTGCTTTAAGATAATTCATTTTCTGCATTGTCATTATCTTTCTCGTCTTAGCATCTATTTTCTGATTTCTTTCGTCTGCCAATTAATTACACTGAATCTATATTTTGCCACTGGGATTGCTAAAGTGTTAATGGCAGTGATTGCATTGGAGGAACTCAGTTCACTTTTCAGGATCATCTTAATTCTTCAATAGTATTCTTTTCTGACCTTTTCTTTCAT
>RDPX01000031.1:4109046-4174604 GCA_003991215.1 Morbakka virulenta
GTTTGGCTACAGCAGGGATCTTGGACGACAGCTCTTATGTAGCCAATCTCCAATTACTACGTTTGAGAACCCGGTTGCCAAATTCCTCTTCAAGCAACATTCTACGCCAATGGTCTAGAGGGCATCTCTTGGTTTGCTCGAATGATTTTAAGATGGCACAATCACTCAATGTCTTGAAACTTGGGGCATCCGATTCCAAATTGATGGCTTCCAGTAGTGTTGATTGAAGCTGTCCTGTGTTACGACCGGAAGTGCTCTGTTCTGGGCACGTTCTGATTTCTCCATTCCAGTCTTGGAAACCCAAGGTTGCCAGGCTAGGTCCATAGCTGAGTCTGCTCCGAATAAAGGCGTGAAACAGCGCGAGTAGGTGTGGTCGATTCCACTCCCAATCCGAATGAGCAACGGCTTAAAGAAGGTGAATTCTGTTAGTTGCTGCTGCAGTGACCTTTCGGGTATGCGTCTGGGAAGTCAACGCTCGATCGACAGTTACCCCAAGTAGTTTTGGCGTCGCGTTCTTTTGGATCACCTGGCAGTCCACCTCCAGCGTCGGTTTCCAAGCACTATCATTTGTCCAGGTTGAAAAGAGACAGAACTCGCTTTTAGTTGGATTTAGGTGCAACTTCCACTCTTTGCTTCACGCTACCACAATGTTGATTGCTTCTTCACTTTTGTTTCTACACGTATCTTGTCTGTAGATGACCCAAGGATCCAAACGTTGTCTGCAAACAACGTGTTGATCGTATCTTTAGGGAGCCGGATGGCTAGGTTGTTATTGTAGAAGATAAACAGGAGGGGTGCTAGAACCGATTCCTGCGGCAGACCTTGTTGTAGCCGGACTGCATTGCTATTGACTCTGTGAAGACAAACCCGGGCTCGACGATCTTGCAGGAAGGCTTGCATTCATCGGACTTAATGCAGAGAAACTCCTGATTCCAGAAGAGTGAGGAGAAGGTCTTGTTTCCATACGGTACCATAGGCTTTGCTGAAGTCAAATAAGGGCAGTACTGACCGACGCAGTGGCTTGGACTGGAATCCATCTTCAATGCTCTGAACAATGCGCAAGATCTGATCTTCACAGCTGCGGCCTTTACAGAAACCCTACTGAATCGAGCTAAACCATCCGTTTGTTTCAGCCAAGAAGTACAGCCTGTCTGTGATGATGCGTTAAAAAAGTTTAACCACACACAATGTAAGGCTCACTGGTTCGCTTTTAACAGTGGTATGATGGTAGCCTCTCACCAATTTCTTGGAACATCAGCATCCTCGAAAGAACAGTTAATTATGGAGAGAAGTTCCAATAGCGCCCGTAGTCCCAGGACCTTTAGAAACGTCAGAGGAATTTTGTCTGAACCAGCTGCTTACTTTGATCTTTGTCGGGAAATTGGTGACTTCAGCTCGCCCATCGCATTTGAATTACAGTAGCTAGGACGGACATCTGGTGCTTCCAAGGTCTTCCTCAAGTGTATCGGAACTTCCCGGTCCTCTGGTGTTAGGTGAGGCTGGCGACTGACAGTAGCATAGTGCTTTGCAAACACGTCTGCCTTGCGTTTTGGGTCTGTGATGTACCGGTTCCGGTGAAGCACAGCTTCATTTGGCGAGTTTGTATCAGGTGTTCCATTTAGCAAGTGAACAATTTTTCAGATGGAGGAGTCGTCAGACGAATCGATTGCTTCTTCAATGAAGTTACGCCAGCTTTCCGCTTTTACCTCCTTGCTCATCTCATTTGCCTCTTGGCAGGATACAATCCATTCAGTACGCTGGACAAGGATGTTTCGCCGAAATCAGTTTTGCTTCCTGATCACTGACCTAATCTATGACGCCATCCAAGGCGTCATAGATTAGGTTTCCCAGCTTGTTCTTTCCGACGTGGACTGTTACAGGTTTATGTAGGATAGAGATGAAGTTCGATAATTGGTCTTGAAGCATGTTGACTGGTGGAGATGTCACAAGAAGTTCCTCTACTGCCTCGGTAAAAGCTTCACAGTGCACTCCGTTTCTTTTCCATGTTGCTGTTCTCAGGGGCAATGGCTCCAGACGGGTTGTCTGTGGCAGAGAGATCAGGATCGGAATATGGTCGGAATCTCTAATTGGATCCAGCAGGCGCCAGGACTTTTTTGTTGCACAGTGAGAGCCCACCACCGAAAGATCGGGTGAGCTGCCATTGCTGGTAATGCGACTGCGTCGAGTTGGTGTGCCATCGTTCAGGACACAAGGATCGGTATCGATGATCCAGTTCACAAGCTGATTGGAAGATACCCCATAGTCGTGAGTGTCAATTCAAGTCGTCCACAACAATCGGTCGGGTGGAAACAGGAATTGCATCATAATCGAACTCTGCATGTTGCACCTCGATGGTTTGGAGGTAGACGTTTGACAGATCGATCCAAACTTTCTTTCCAAGTCTTATCTGAACAGCTGCGCCTCGAGGCCTTTCCGATATACAGATAATTTCTTCTCAAAGACGACGCCACTTTTGATAAATAGGAACAGACCACCACCTCCCCTATTCGGACGATCGCACCGAATAGTCGCATTGCCATCAAGTTGCGGATCTTGATCTGTCGGTCTCGGTATTTATTCTTGTATTCCAAAGACGTTGATGTGGTTCTCGAGCAGGAAGTTGCGTAACTCGAACATCCTGGCACGGATACCATCAGCATGTCATTGCATTATTGATAAGCTCCCTTTCTTCGACGGTGGTAACAGCGAGAAAGTGAATGGTTCATCATGACTGAGCACTGTTGCTTGTCACGTATGTGTTGGATCGATTGTTTCGTGCATGAGGGACATTTCCAGAAACCAGACTTTGCAGTACTGCACTTCTTGTGGAATGGCTTTTACAGAACTGACACCTCACAGGGCGGAAGTTTGACTGGAGGTTGCACTTGCATTTTGTACATGCAATCTTTCCGACCAAACTGTTGATCACTTGTGGTGACATGAGCGTAATATTTTCCTGAACAACTAAATTGTCTGCCAATCCCTCATCGAGGTGGTGGCAGCATCGCCAACGTTGTCTCAATCGAGTTGATGCTAACTTGGTAACTGGCACGCCACTCCACGACACCATTCGATGGCAGAAAACCAAGCATCCTTCAGCTTCGCAAATGAAGGCGGCTGTTTCTCCTCCAGGCTTGATTGCTTTCCCGCACGAGTGACATAGAGTTTCGATAACAAACGTGCGGTCGATATGCTATTTTTGCGGAATGCCTGTCGCCTACTCGTCTACCCATGCAATAGTCGTCCCGTGCTTGGAACATTGCCTCTTGATAACGCTCCTTTTCTTCATTTGCCGGATCTGCCCTTTCATTAAAACCAGCGCACCTGGAGTGGCTTGCTACACATTCGATGGAAGCTCGTAGGTTCGGACCTTTATTGATTATTTCCCTACAGATCGCACACGTAAAGTCGTCAATGGCGTTAGAATTTGGATTTCCGACCCAATGGCAATCCAAATCCGAACGCCATTGACGACTTTACGCCTGGTCTTTATCTCGTCCCTTTGGTAGCTTGCAAAAGCAGATAAATTTTGAAATGCATTGTATCGTATGCAGGAGATATCCAGGAATTTATTTCCATTAGAAAATATTCAGGCGCCACACTGGGAGTCAAAGACTCACATCAACGGTGGTGCCCATGTTTCAGACGACATTCGTGTAGACAACTGTATTTGTCCGGTTCACCCCCCTCAAACGTGAAGACTGTCTTCTTTGAGGGGCCTAAATAGGTGTGCATCTCCTTTGTTACATTACATTAATTTATCTAATTACTATCATTCCGCCTGGCCATAAACACGTTGTTCCTTTGAGTCAAATATACCCCTTACTCTCCATTTTCTAAACATTCTTTGCCTGTATCCTCTAATGGGCCTCCCTTCTTCATTAAACAGATTACTTCTATAAAAGCATTTCATCTTGTTTACTTCTTTATTTCATTTCATTCCAGCAGTAGTAGGATAACGACCGAACCCCGGACGAGGAATCTTTACATGAAGCTTCAGCCTCATTCACGTCGTTATTGGATCTACTATGATTTTACATTTGGCACTTTATCGAGTTTTGGTGAATTAAAGGTTGGAAAAGCATCAATGTTTTTATAGGGACACCATCTCTGGGAGGGCTGTCGACCAAGATTAAAGATTCCCCCTACCCATGAGACAGATTAATTCCTGCCTGAAGCCAACCCATTACTTTTACGGTAGGGGGAGCTATCAGGCACTACACCTTGCTCAAGTGTGATCTGGAGGTAATTCTGGTAAAGGGCATGCTCATTCTCCTACTTTAAAACTCGACAACCGGATGCATTTTAACATCACACCCAGCGCGAATTATTGTTATTGTTGAGTAATGACACACCATCTGGTGACGGATGGATAAAAAAACCCAAATTCAGCGCCTACCAACAAGCCAGGAAAGTTAAATGCAGGCACATGAACTGTAGCCACAAGAGTGAGATAAATAGAAAACCAAATCGAAATGGCAAATCACTTCAACCCTGCAACTGCCACCCTACAATCAGTGAGGAAAGACACATTCCTCAAGCGGTTGTTGTTGTACGACAACAACTCATGACTGCAGAATGATGATGATTATTATTATTGTTATTATTATTATTATTATTATTATTATTATTATCATAAAACACACTTTACAACGTTTGTGTACTTCAGTCCTTTGAAAATGCCTGGATCAAGCTATGGTCCTGAGACTAAGTCATGGAAAGAGTTCTCCTTAGTAAATGTGCATTTCCAAGAAGCANGAACTATAGCCACAAGATTGAGATAGATAGAAAACCAAATTGAAATGGCAAATCACTTCAACCCTGCAACTGCCACCCCACAATCAGTGAGGAAAGACACATTGCTCAAGCGGTTGTTGTTGTACGACAACAACTCATGACTGCAGCATGATGATGATTATTATTGTTATTATTATTATTATTATTATTACTATTATTATTATTATTATCATAAAACACACTTTACAACTTTTGTGTACTTCAGTCCTTTGAAAATGCCTGGATCAAGCTATGGTCCTGAGAGTAAGTCATGGAAAGAGTAAATGTGCATTTCCAAGAAGCACAATTCTGTTGCCCCTGAATTTGAATATTACCGAGTGTTTGTCCAGCATATCGATTTATTCACTTTCTAATAAGCCTAATATATCCTACTACAACTGGAATGACAATCGTTTTAGTGTTCCACATTTTGCTGATTTCTATTTCAAGATCTTTGTATCTGGCAAACTTCTCGATCTTCTTTGTCTCGACATTTCTTTCTGATGGTATAGTCATATCAATAAAAGTACATAAACTCTTTGATTTATCTTTGACTACGATATCTGGCCTGTTTGCTCTGATTTCATTTTCTGTGTGTTAAATGGCATATCCAACAATAATATCATTTTCTTTAGCAACTTCGTTTGGTTTATGTTCATACCATATTCTACTGACTTGTATTTGGTAGTATTTACAATTTTTCCAATGGATGTAAGCGATTGCCTTATCACGTCTTTCTAAATATTCCTTTTTTGCTAGGAGGAAAAACAACCTGATATAATATGCTCCACATTTTCGTCAAATTCAAGGCATAATCTACATTTCAGGTCAGGTCATTTTTAATAATTTTGTGTTACTAATCTTTGATCTTGTGCAGCTATCACAACCCTTCTATCCCTGCTTTAAATCCTGAGCTTTGCAATCATTTGTGTGTCAATTCTTTGTAAACATCTACTTTGTCAATTCTCTCCGGGTACTGTCCATGTAGCGGTTTATCTTTCCATCTCTCTTTCATATTGGTCACAATCTGTTCCTTTACTTCTTCTTTTAGAGATATCACCTTCTTTGTAATTGGCACTGCTTTTTCATTTTCAGTACTCTCCATTTGTAATCCAATTTTAACTTTGAAACTTATTAGATTAATTTTGGATCAAATATAACTTCTTGTTGTTTTCATGTTTGTATACTTGTTTCAATAGCTTGTTTTTTGTTTCATTCAGGTATGTTTCTAAACCTCTTGCTCTTTTGTTTAAGTAAGTAAGTAAGTATTTAAATCAAACCTTTTCCACTTGCCTTTCATGCTAAATATTTCCATTCAACATGTGCTTTAAGATAATTCATTTTCTGCATTGTCATTATCTTTCTCGTCTTAGCATCTATTTTCTGATTTCTTTCGTCTGCCAATTAATTACCCTGAATCTATATTTTGCCACTGGGATTGCTAAAGTGTTAATGGCAGTGATTGCATTGGAGGAACTCAGTTCACTTTTCAGGATCATCTTAATTCTTCAATAGTATTCTTTTCTGACCTTTTCTTTCATCGTTGAGTGTTTGATACCATTGTCTTCCTCTTATT
Organism: Morbakka virulenta; assembly: GCA_003991215.1. NCBI lineage: Eukaryota > Metazoa > Cnidaria > Cubozoa > Carybdeida > Carukiidae > Morbakka > Morbakka virulenta. Next base: position 4,115,399 of record RDPX01000031.1, read on the forward strand.
TGAAAATATGTACATGTGACTTCTTGTTCAAGTGTTTGAATAGTTGCAACATTTACATTTACGCTTGACGAATTTGTCAGTTTTCCCTTTTTAAAGGGCACTTTGGCACAATCCAAATTGCATTTTAATGTTGTCACTAAATATCTTCGTTCAGTCGTTCTAATTGATTATAATTCTTAGAGTACAGCTTCAGGTAATCTATGTAGAACAGGTGACTTGTTCGTTGCTTGTTAATTTCCTGGTTCTGTGTCATTTAGTAGTTTGCTTTAAGGTACAAGAGATGGACAGAGAAGGAAAGGATACGAGTCTCCTTGAAATTCTCAATTTTTAATTCTGATAGAATCTTTTGTTATAGAGCCAGAGGAGAAATTAAGTATCATTGTTGTTTGCCATACATTTATACTATGTGTGACGTATTTGATTAGATCTGGTGAAACTCTATAGATTTGCATTGCTTTAATGATCCAACTATGAGAAAAACTGTCCAACGCTTTTCTATAGTCTATCCAGGTAATACTAAAATTCTTTCTTTTAGCTTTACATCTTCAAGAATCATTCTGTTTACATGCAGTTGGTCTTTGCAACCATGCGAATCTACATCATTTCTGTCCAGCTGGTAGTAAATTATTTTCTTCTAAGTGGTGGTAAGTGCTGGCTGCCATAATCGATGTTAATATTTGTACGTGGTTAGCAGGAATGTGATTGGTCTAGAGTTTTCTAGATTATTCGTTCCTTGTGTTTTAAGCGACAATGATCTTATTCCTTGTCGTTTAATATTATGGTTATTATTAATTTTTTTTAATATATTTTTTTAATTATTGCGCACCTTGTAAGGTTGTTTTTCTGCTGAAGGTACAAATATTTGAATTCCAGTATTCATCAGAGGGGATGCCCTATCACAACAGGTGGCTCCTATGATAATAAAATCAACCCAAAAGGATTGTCAGGCTACGACGAGCCACCACGCTTGCCATTTGCTGGATCCGACATCGTCATAGACTTATTCGGTACCTGAACCAACACTTGGACCAGCGGTTCAAAGCACAAGTAAAGGCCATAACATCTATGATGATGAAAAAATATCTGACGATGCAGGATCATTGCAAAATGATGAGCATCTCGATCTTTCAAAGGGCAGAGACATAGATAATCTACTTGTTAAGTGCAAGATACGTGCACTTTACAATGATTGGCATACTGGAACAACCACTTGATACAAGGAAGTCCATCATGAATAGCGAGTTTAGAGCGCTGAAGACTTTATAACGCTTAACGATATTGAGGGCCTAGACATGATTTTGTTGTGGATGGTATTAACTATTTTTTTGTCGATAAATTTTAAATTGTTTTATTGTAGGATTGTTTAAACATGGAAGACAACGCTACAAGATTGGTTTGCTTGTGCCACCACCTGACGCCCATCATTTGTATTCCAGTATCACCTGTTCCCATGGTCAAGTGGTCAGTGACTAAGACGGCTTCCTCACGAAACTTGTCGGGTGAAAAGAGCTTCCTGTCTCATCCTGTTACCCTGAAAACAAGATGCGCCAAAAGGAGGAACTACACCTACTGTTGCAACGGCCAACCAGGGTGATTGTTTACATGTAGCACCTAGTCAACTAGACCTACATGCAGCCTTGAGCAAAGAAAGCATGGAAATTTTATACCTCCATCAATCAAGAAATAGTAACAAAGTATTCATGTTACACGATAAAGGTAAGAGCTCGGAAGCTAACGAACGCTATGATTTAGCTGTTTGTTGAAAGAAACTACTAAATTCATAAAACGATTATTACAACGAGGAGCAACACCTGCATACGGATATAGATGTTTAGAGAAACGCGTCACATGAAGTGCAGTAAACTGAGCTGGTGCCATCAAGGGACAAGACAAACCACATTTCTTTCATCAAGCTGAAGTGTACCAGGAAAATCTGAATTTATCAAGTTAGACGTGAAGATAAGAAGAGGGAGCAACGGTTTAAATGGGACAACGTTACTTAACGCATAGGCCGATGGTAGAATTTTAAAGATACAAAATGGCCTCAGGCGTGAGGTACTCTCTAGCACGATATAAAGAACCAACCTTTATAGAAGCAGACTTAACACATATATTAGGTATAACAATCCCAAAATCACTGGTGCAGAGAAGAAAGACTTAAAAGAGAAAGAAGAAAAGGTTCACATTACCAGCAAGCAGCTAAGGCAAATGTTGAAAGTGCTAGTCGTAGTTAATATTGGGTAAAAAGCTACTTGTTGGGGAGTTTATATCTAGTTTCATGATTTTAATAATGCTATAGCAATCACAAGGCAATTTTTTCATTATTACCACGTTAAACTTAATTTGTCATTTCAGACAACTTGTTAATTGTATTACTATTGGAATATTAGATTAAACCCCTCTAAAGTAGCAATAAAGCAAAAAAGATTATACCATGAATTTCTTTTTATCTTCAATTTTGCTTTTTTCTTGTACGTGCCAATTTTTAATGCTGAAAATTGCATTTGTGTTAGGATACTGGTCAACACCTCTTGGTGATTTAAGAACGTAATGATATAATTATGGATGATTATTATTTCTCTGAATGATTTAATTTCTGAATTAATGTGTAAGAAAATACAATTGTCACAATTGACAATTTCATAATTTACAATTTTTTCTTTGAGGTAACGAATCTCTTATTACTAGCTGCGAAGTCAAATTTTAATCTTTTAAAGTTTTCTGGCTGGTAGTTAGCTGATTTTTTGTAAGTTATATTGTTCTTTTTATTAATCTCTGTTACGATGACTACGATTGTGGTTTTCACCGTACTGCAATGGAAACTCCACTTCTTCATTAAAAATGTGGGAGCTACAACTAAATACAAAGAAAAAGGTGGTATTAAATTCATAAAATTTAATAGTTAAACACATTAAAGAAGACAAAATGTAGATAACAAGTAAATGAAATCTTGCTCAATATGGATCGAAGCAAGTTAATGCGCTGATTTTTTTCATTTATGGCATATACATTATATTGCTTTCAACGTTCTTTTCTTTGAATAAGCTTTTCTACCTTCTCATATATTGCATCCACCCAAATTTAGCATTAAGAAGGCGATGACGAAATTGAAGTCATGCATTTTACAGTCCATTTATAGTATAGGATATATAATATATACCATAATTTTAAAATATGCTAAATAATATAATTTAGCGTTCAGGAACAAGCAGGTTAAGGAAATTGGAGGGATATATACTTTGTAAAAAAGAGTAAGATAATAGATAAAATCCAAACTGGTAACATCACTTCAACCCTACAAATGGGATCTCACAAATGAAAACAAGTACGTTGCTAAAGCGGTTGTTGTTGTATGATGACAAGTAGAACCCAAGCCTTTTCAAATGATCACGGCGTTCATTATTCTCATTCTATCATTACTAATAGTTCTGGCGATTCTATCATTACTAAGAGTTCAAGTGGGCAGTTTTTATATTTATTAATTTTCTTACCTACTCATTTCTCTTTTAAGAACTTTATTATGTTTACTTTCAATTTTTGAAAAAAACCCCAACGAGATAGCAGTTTGCCTTTAACTGATTTTTATCCCTGTACACGTGTTGTTGGAAATTTGAATTACTAAAAAAATTTTAATTCATTAATTAGTAGGTAATTGTTACAAGAAGATCGTTAAATTATATTAGTTTTTTTTAAATGGTCACTCAAATAAAAGAGAGATATCAGTTGAGCAATCACTAAATTCTGTAACTCACGAAATCCTATTTTTTAAACAGAATAAATTGCTGGAATTTGAAAGCTCCATGGGCTTCCTGTATGAAGATTTACTATTTAGTCAAGCAATTGTAAAATAATGAACATACTAACTTACCTACAATAAACATCCTCTGAAATTTAGTTTTTTTGTTTATAACACAACCTAATTTAATAGTTACAAAACAATTTGCCTTATTAATTAAATAATGGGAATGGCTGCTGATGGTGGTAAAAAGAAATATTCAGCATTAAGTGTAATTTAACTTCTCTGGCTCAGTTAAGTCTATCAAATAAGCAAAGTTTATGTAAAACATTGACTTGATTGGCAAAATAAAATAATTTTGGTTCTTCCTTCTTTGAATGTGCACCTTTGAAACGAAGCAAATATCCGAGTTTACATTCTGTATTCGCATTGTAATAATTAAATTATGTTTGTAATATTAAGAATATGTTTGTGATTTGAACCTCAATTTGCATAATTTATAAGCAAAAATTTTTAAGATGGCTGAACTGAATGATTTCCTAAAATCATAGTCTGATTAGAAGAAGTTCAGGCTCGTGTTCCAGATTTTGTATGTGTGTGTGTTTGTGTGTGGCTGTCTTCCTGTTCAGTGCTACCATTTATCCTAAGAAAGAATGCCGATATATTTAATTAAATCGTCAAGATCTTACCTGAATTGACCTGTAACCTTTGATCACAATGATATTTTTCGGGCTCACAGAGCAATTCCGTACAACTTTGGGAATTTTTTTATATAATCAGTGCCCTCGCATACTCTAACAGTTGAATAACCAATTTAATATGTCGGAAGCCTTTTAGTAGAGCATAAACCAACTTCTAAAATCTAAAATAATCTTTTTGGGGCTTGTGTTGGTAAGGAAGACCTGGAAAATCATTTCCTCACTCTACAATACTTATAACGTTGTAATCTCGGCTACGACTGACAGTTCAGTGAAAAAAACTATCAGATCAAGAAAACGAATGGATTTCAGCCTTAAAATTTCATACCTGACATAAGTGGTTGGGGGTTACAGGAATAAATTACTTATTGTTACATATTATTGTTATTATTGCCTTTACTCAACACTAGGCAAAGTAGCATTATAAGGTCTACGATTACATTATCCCAGTGAAAGAAAGCCGAAGACTGACCTCCCATGCCTTTGGTATATCTGCAGTGAAACCCAAGAGAGGCAAAGATACCTAGTAAACCTTGTCCCGACAAAAGGAGAAATCAGCTCGGTAAGCTCTTCGGAATAATCTTCAAGTGATTACACACAGAGAGAACTCCTGAAGCAACATCTTTCCGAAGAGGAAGTGGCTGAAAGAAGAAGGACCATTCACGTTCACCTGCAAAAGAGATTGAAAACTGAAGTAGGTGAGATACTTGGAAGGTAATAAATAGATACACCAAATGACAATATTATAACATGGAAGGTATAATCATAGAAAAGCTACAAATATGACAACTTCTGGAGACAAAATGTGTAAATAACAAGCCGAACAAAAAATTATTAAGAACTAATGCCTGATTAAAAAAGACAACAAAAATTAGCAAGTATTTGAAGAGCAACTACCTTAAAATGTAAACAACTACAATAATAACTGGGAAAATATTTTCTTTTAGTGCTACCTGAAAACTGCAGGATCCCATTCTGTATCTTTGACGGATCAGATTTAGTGGACAGACAGTAGACAAAGATTGGCCAATTTTACTACGATATTCTAATGGATTATTAATTGGCATTATCTTTTCTTTACGGATTTTAATTATAGTCTATCGTGAAAATCTTTATTAACATGTTTCTGATAAAAATCTAAAATGGGTCACTTTTAAAATTAATTTCTTTCGCATGTGACTAATTTTCTTTACCCTTACCCACTAAAATCAATTAGCAACTCATCTTTTCATTATTCCAAAAGACCAAACTGCTTAAATTACATTTCTGCCAAATGTTGGCAATTATAATGTTTTCCATAGAGTTTTTTAAGGTTTAAATAATAACTATCGATTTAGCTTTCTTTTCTATCCCTTGTAAAAATAATTAAACTAATCGTTCTTACGGCTAACTACAACGAACTAATATCACATAAAATGATTGCTACCAAACATAATATCAAAGATTTAGGTATACTTACCACTCTAAATAGAATAAAAGCGACAACCTGTAAAATAAGAAAACAGCAAGTTAAAGTCATAATGCATATAAACGATTTCCTTCAATTAAAAAGCAAGAAGGTAACTGTCGAATGATCTGGGGCTTTTAATGATAAAAAATAGTTTGAATTTAAGGTTGATTTAACCCATATTCTCCCAAGCATGTCCCCCTAACTTCTTTTATTACCAAAATTGATGTAAATATCCGCCTTAGGCTAGAATAGATGTGTAAAAAGTTTGATTGCAATCCTTTGATGGGAAAGGTGTCTTTTAGCTATGTCTACTTTTGTAGACATTGGTAGGATCTGTTAGAAAAAGCAAGTGTGAAAACGCAATTGAAAACAACTTATTATGTTTTACATTGATGATCTTTGCATCTTTTCAAGCTATTTAAAATGCTGCAATCATAAAATGAGACAGTCTAGAAGTCAATTCAGCTGTTTTGGACAATTAATTTTTCATGATAGAGATGAAAGCAAAGCTTGACATGCATGCTCTTCTTGCACTTATCGCACCTATTTCGGCAACTNTGATCTCCATTGCATTCAATTTACAAACTTCCTTCCTTATTTTTTTCAAGTAAAGCACTTATTTTTAACATCTCCACAAGTTCTTTTTTAAGGATTATTGTATGTTGTGGAAGAGTTCTTTACAGCTGTAACTTGTTAAATCAGACAGTCCTGGTAAGATAAACAACTCTACATTTTCCTCTGCCTTGCGATATGATAAATGTCTTTTACCATTTTATAAATTTGGCAAAAAAGCTCAATTACTTTACTTTACTTTACTTTACTCGCTCTCTCTCTCTCTCTTTCTCTCCCATTTTCTTTTTCTGAGAAGAAAGAAGGCACATTGACGGAAGTGTTTTCACCTATATGCTGAATATTATCATGTATAAATCTTTGTTCAAAAATATAGGAATATGGAAGGACAAAAGCATCAAGGCATAAAAAGGTCCTCAATAATGACAATCAGAAGCCATTTTTTATACGAGTTGTTATATTTTTCTTCAAAAAATAAGGGAAATGGCTAGTAAGTTTTTGTTAGGTATTTAAGTCAATATCCTACTCGATTTAGGATTTCTTCTTCCGTTTGTTTATTGTTATTATGTAACCCCAATAAGAGCTAAGAGTGAAGGAAAAGTAAGATGAGAATTATCTTGCTGTAGCTATCTTTTAATGAAGAAGACAAATAATAACAGACCAGGTTTTGATAAACATGGCCTTTATTAAGTGTACAGCAAAATAAAGGACGACAAAATAACGTATCATAGAGAAAGGGTCTGAACACTAGATTTCAAAACACACTAACAGGTGAAAAGGGATAAGGAGGACAATAAGGTTAAAATTGAAGGAAAAGCATCCGGCCAAGAAAATTCCTCACTGCCAAATCAAAGTCTCTCTGAAGGCCACCGTCTGAGCCCCAATTGCTGAATTGAGCATATGTTGGGCAAAGGAAAAAAAACGCGGATTAAAAAAAGAAACAAGTGTAGAAGAGAGGATCGAAAGATGTAACAAATAGCGGAAGGTACCTGGTGAGTTAGCTCTTATTTAGCTTTTTTCCCTGCAATTTACAATTCCGTAGTTTTTTTCTAAAACGTAGACAATTATATAGAACCATTTCGCATAAATGTACAAAATTTTGAGTTAAAAAATTTGATTTTCAAAAAGTAAGTAACTTATGACACTTAACAGTATCTTGAAAAAGTACAAACATATGATTTAGGAAACTTTAATGTCTAAATCTAAGACACAACTGATCAAGAAAAGCTTTCGGTTATCAAGTTACTTGAGAACACTTACTGTTGCTGCCCAAGGAAAACCATAATAATCTGATACAGTTCCTGCTAATGTGGAACCTAGGGCAAATCTGTTTTATTAGTTTGGGAAAAAAATCAACATAAACTTCAATTTATAATAAAGACTCCGTACTAAAGGTAAAATAGTATTTTTAATGACAATCAAAGAAAAAGAGAAAGGAAAAGCCATACGAACACCTAGCCATTGAACACTACCTATTGAGTTTTAAAACTAAAATTTATTTATACTTGTATATCTCAATCCTCTTTTCCCTATTTTGCTCCTGTTCACAGGTGAAAAAAATCTTCCATTATGATAATGTGGATTTTCTTCACGAAATGTATTTCGTAACCAAACCTTGTAGCTTTTTTGCATTGTTTGAGATTTCAATGGAGGTTTTCTATCAACGTTCTTTTCCTTAATTTATTTATATTTTCTATGAGTTACTTTTTTCACTGTTTACCACGTTTCTATTTTTATGTCATTTGTTGTATTCTGAACACTCTAGTATTCTCACAGTCATTCGTGGTGTAACCTTCCTTAAATCACTGGTTGATTAATATCTAAATCGTCTTAAATTCACAGTGGAATAGAAAAAAAAGAAACAAAAGGAATAATGGGTTACTTCCAAAATTTAGCTACGCTCAATTTCAATTTAGAACGTGCTCCTGCAGTCTTGTGCTCAAATTTTTAAAACATGGTCACATTACAAATTTGTAGCACCTAGTTAAGAGTAACCATAGCGAAGTCAGTGTTGTGGTCAAGGCGCCTTACTTTTGCATGGAGTAGATTAAACTTCATTTAGAAAGGGTAAAAAAATGGTTTTGATTGATACCTTTATAGATTCTATTAAGTATACTACGATTTAGTAGTTTACCTTTGAAGGGTACTAAGATCACAATCTTCCTAATTGAAAATATACTACAAACAAAGCATATAAAAAAACTATACAATATTATGAAAGGGGTTTAGGGGGGGTTGAGGCGGAGTACTACTCAGTGGCAACCAACAGCCGCATCCTACTTGTAGAGAGGATGGACAGACTGGTCTCCAAAAGACCCTCGACTCTCACTGAAGGATCCAAGTAGTTGCTCGTACACGGCAACGGTCACACCTAGGCAGACCGCTTCGGCTTACGGAAGAAAACTCAGTGAGGGTAGGCAATGCCATTTGCGTTGCTGAAATGGGCCGCCTTATCCACCTCAGTGTACGGAGATGTCAAGGCAGGGGCATCGGATGCGGAGCTGAGCGGAGGAATGCGTGAAAAGCATCAACTGTCACTCTCTTAGCACAGGCAAGAGCTAGTACTATCGTCCAATCAAGGAATGGTCTTGTTTCAGCCGGAGTCCATTCACTCTTCAAAAAGGAGTTTCTCTCAGGCCAGGGCTGCGTAGTATAAATCCCCTGGCTATTGAAAGATCATAAATCTCGACCAGTGAGCTCCAATGGAGGATAGGGCGTTCCCCACAAGCGACGCGTAGCTTCATCCCCCGGACAATGCAAGGAGAGAGCGAGGGTACAGCACTATGCCCGTATGAGGTTTAAGAAGTTTGGGCATGTGGCAAGGATGAGGATTGGGACATGGAAAGATGGTTCAATGACTGGAAAAGTAAGAGCGATAGTGGAAGAGATGAAAGCAGGAAAACTTGATATATTGTTCGTGCAGAAAACGAATCGGAAAGGAGACAGATCAAGAGAGTTGGGAAAAGGATATATATTATGGAACCGAGAAAAAGAGGAATAGCGTGAACATTATCCTTAGCGACATGCAGAAGGAAAACGTGGTCAGAATTGACAGGGTCATCGGGAGATTGGTGAGTGTAAAAGAAATGAGGGAGAACTACAGAGAAAATTGAATGAATGGCAGAGTTCGTAGGAAGGATAGGGTCTCATGGTAAACGCAAGGAAGACAGAAGCGCTTGTCACCAACAAAGGAGGATGAGACGAGAGTCACATTGGCGACACTCAAGGGAATACCACAAGCATTTGAACAAGTTTTGCTACTTGGGGTCAGTAAACGAAGACCAAGGGTATAGCAATGAGATCAGAAACAGAACAAGCAGAGCATGGATGAAATGGATGGGAACTAGATAGGACGATGCCACTGATGCTGAAGGTGAATATCTACAAGTTTGTGATCAGATCATTACTCATGTACGGACTAGAGGAAATGCCTCTGAGAAGAGCCGAAGAGGCCAAGGAGGCGAGGATGCTTCGGTGGATGATAGATGTATATCTATGGAAAAATCGGCCCAACGAAGATAGACGTTGGTTTGCGAAAGTTACCAACATTCGGGAAAAGGCAACGGTAGCCAGGCTGAGGTAGTTTGAGCATCTTATGAGTATAGAAGAAAAGGCAATGGTCAAAGCAACTTTCTTTAATGAGGTAGAAGGCAAGAAGAAAAGGGAAAGACAGAAGGTGCGCTAGAGAAACGTAGTCAGAAGAGAAATGGAAGAAGTTGGATTGACTGTAGAAAACCCGAACATATACGTACATATGTATTATACATATTATACATATAAGTACACATGTATTATATGGGATATTTTATTAAAATAATAACAATACAAAGATAATGTATACTAAGTACATTAAACGATTTACACCACATAGTCATGGTGTTATGCTACAAATAAAATATTTTATTGTTTTTAATTGTGTTTAAAAATGCCTGCTCTAAAGAAATGTCTACGGAGGAAACTGTGCTTGCAATGAAGTGCTACTATAAAAATGAGCCACATAAAAGGGGATAGTGTCAGCGGCCGGTAATTATACACTATGACCTGAAAAGTAACACATTGGAGCAAATATGATCGAGTGATCGATGACTAACGGGAAAAAAATCGCAGCAAACTTAAACTGATTGAGATCTGGAGATTTAAATAGGAAGTCAAAAAATTAGAAGATGACACAAAAGAACAAACAGATAAAGTTAAATACGAATTGTGAACACTGAATAAATTGACAGTAGTCTTAAGGGCAACATTTGCACAACCAGTTTTCCATTAAACTCAGAAACATCAAAGGAAGCTGCCAATAAACCATAAGAAATGAGGTAGGTCATGGAGTCACTTATTTTAAAAATACCAGAAATTTGGAATAGAACAGAATTCCGGAAACAGTCGGGAAAATTGCTTAAAAGCATGCAAACAATGTAAACAAATAAGAATTAAAAGAGAAATTTTCTAATAAAACAAGAAATTTTCTTTACTCCTTGTTTTAGAGCTAATACTACCAGCTTTTATATTGAGAAAGGAAAAGGCATTTTAATCGCTTTAAAAGGACAAAGAAAAGATTGGTTGTCTCTTTTTCAGGGTGGCTTAAAGCGCTATGAAAAAAATATGAAAAGGAAGTGAGCAGATCAGGAAACACAGTAAAGGTAAAGTTTAGTTAAATGATAATAAAACGTGGTAAAGTGTAAAGATGGAATGTAGCTGTCATTAACTGATATTATCAAAGGGATGGAAAAAAGCAAAGAGTATAAATGATATAGTAAAAGTAGACGACATATGGCATGAAGGGTGCAACTAGGAAACAGTACCAAAGTATCATCAAGACATTGATAACATCTATACCCAAAGGAGGTAAAGTGATCATTGGCCTTTATTCATCAGAGGTATTCTTTACTGGTTAAATTACTGACATGATTTGTTGGGGCAAGGAAGGGGTGCAAAATCTAATAGCAAAGGAAACGAAAAATATCAGTAAAGAGAATGTGTAAAGCTCAGAGTGATGTGGACAGGCTATACATCACCAATAGAGACAGAAGCTGGGGTTTGGTTAGTGTTAACTTTATTGAGTTGGTAAAAAGGCCGGGGGGGGGGAACTAGAGAAGGTACGTTGATATATTATATCACTGTCTGCCCTGTGCAATTAGAGATGAGTAAGATAGTTAAGGATAAGAGGAAGCACCAGTACCACTACTGAAACTACAACACCTGCTACTACTACTACTACTACTACTACTACTACTACTACTATTACTACCACTATTACTACTACTACTACTTTAAACGCTGATAATATTACTTTTTCTTGTGCTGCTGCTGTGGATGTCAGAGTGTTCAGAGAGCTACCTGGAGGTTTTTCTTTGATTATTTTAAAGTTGTGTGGTTCTGTAAAATTGTTACATGCAAGAAAAGCAGCCTGATAATGAATGCACTAAAATTTGCTTATCAATGTAGATGTATATGGTTACACATTAAGGTATCTCGTAAAATTAGAAATTGTTGAATTTGAGTTTTTATTTAAGATTTTTGTTGTATTTTTCATCTAACTTTTAACAGGTAAATAGTATTTCTTACCCAATATTACACATTGCATTGAAAATTCCTGACATTACTCTGTGTGTACTCGTACCACCTGGCGTCCCACCTTTGCCATAACAAAGTTAAGATAATCATTTTCTTTGTGAACGAAACCTATAGTAAACATTCTGCTTAAACTTTTCTTAAAAATGAACAATTAAAATAATTTGGATGTGTAACTAAATCAAATAAAAATGCATTTGCAACGTGGTAGGTATGATAATTACACAAAAACGTACATTACAGATATATACACAATACACGGTTGTTTCTTTAAAACTACGATCCTTGAAAAAAGAACTCAAAGCAGAATCCTTGCTAAGGCGGAAACATTTCTATTACACCAGTTGATTTTGCTCTAAAAATTACTTCTGCTAGTTAAACATTCTAGAATTGTAAAAGAAATGGATCATTTTTTTGGAATGANATTTTTGTTGTATTTTTCATCTAACTTTTAACAGGTAAATAGTATTTCTTACCCAATATTACACATTGCATTGAAAATTCCTGACATTACTCTGTGTGTACTCGTACCACCTGGCGTCCCACCTTTGCCATAACAAAGTTAAGATAATCATTTTCTTTGTGAACGAAACCTATAGTAAACATTCTGCTTAAACTTTTCTTAAAAATGAACAATTAAAATAATTTGGATGTGTAACTAAATCAAATAAAAATGCATTTGCAACGTGGTAGGTATGATAATTACACAAAAACGTACATTACAGATATATACACAATACACGGTTGTTTCTTTAAAACTACGATCCTTGAAAAAAGAACTCAAAGCAGAATCCTTGCTAAGGCGGAAACATTTCTATTACACCAGTTGATTTTGCTCTAAAAATTACTTCTGCTAGTTAAACATTCTAGAATTGTAAAAGAAATGGATCATTTTTTTGGAATGAAAATTCCAACAGATGATTTAAATAATACAATTTTCAAGTTTCTTTCTTCTTCCTAAAACTGTACATCTATTGCTTAGTTTTTGGTATTTAAATAAAAATATGTTGGACAGGATGTTTACCCCATACGTGTTTTCAATCATTGACTTTTGGACTGTCAACCTCTATCGCATTTTGCTGCCTGTCAGTGAAAAAAATGCTTCTTCCCTTTGGTGTGTTTGTACATCATCTGACCAAAGATCTTTCTTGTGTTTATCTTGAAAAACTAGAGGAAGTTTATTGTCCCCAAATTTTTTTCAGTTCTTGTTCGTGCACGAAAGAACCACTTCCTAAACTTTTCAAAATTTTCATGAATTCTTGGTATGCAAGTGAAAGTTAACTAAAGGTAAAAACCATTACACAGTATTTCCTGAAACCATATACCATTGCTACTTTATATCCTAAAAATAATTTCTTTTGTTTGTGTTCATTATTGATGAGGATGGTGCACAAGAGTTTTATTTCTTCACAAGATAACAATTCATTCAAGAGGACATTTGAACATTTGCAAATGGTGTAAGCTTTAAAAGGGTTTCATTGTATTAATTCTTTGACAATACATTTTCACCCTTACGTTTTTCCCTCAAATGTTTGTCTTGAGGCTTTAGTGCTGATAGATAAGGTAAATAAATATGTGATCTCTAAAGTTAATATTCTTTTCTAACTCGGTGAAATTAGCAGATGTCTACATGTTTTCTAGGGTGATGCGAATGTCAGTAAAAACTTCTTCTGTCTATGTACATTCTAATAAAGCATACCCTTTATAGAATGGTCGCATTGTACGTTCAGTTATTTACATGATTTTAAACACATCTATGCTGAATCATATGAAGTACCTTAATTTTTACATTACTACAAATAATCTATACATAACCTTTAACTTTTTTTATATTGAATGGATCCAGCTTGATCATAGGATCCCACATAGCGACCTGAGGCACCCGACAAGTCGAAGGTGATAAAATAAACTGCTACTTAGATTTGTTTTTATTTGAAACTTTACAATAAAAAGATTTAAACGAGCTATTACGAATAAATAATATACAGGTTATTCTCCTCCCACTAAGCTTTACTGTAGTTTTTTAGTTTTTAACAAAGCGTTGACTACAATTTTGAAATATTGGTAACTTACATTGCCAATTCATTCATGTCAGTAATAGTAGGGATCCACATCATAGTGACACCGAGTCCACAAATTGCAAGTGATACTCCATTCAACTATAATACACTAAAAACAATAAAAATAACTAATAAAAATGTACAAAACTTAAGGATATTAAAGAAGTAGTATCTTGTAATACTTTTCTTTCCTACCGAGGATAATATAGGACCATTTAAGGTCATTTTTGATGCATCAGCAATTCAAAATTTTTTTCAAAAAGGTATAGTACAAATAAATTTCCATTCGTACTGTTTTAGCTACTTAGAAATTTGAAAATTGCCAGCAAGTAATCTACGTATTTTTATTTTTTATTAAAGCAACAAAAATCATCCTTATAAGATATTTCCGTGCTACCAAAGTTAATTATTTTGCTCTTTGTTCCAAATTCCCTCATGATTGTTTCTGAAAGCAAGAACCAGCCTCGTATGGACTTCACATTATCCTACAGTCGACCCTTACCGCATTTTTCTCTATTCAAAATGTTAACACTTTTCACTAAAATAAATGCAGACAAAAGATAAAGACACTTCTCGAATAGTAAAAAAAGCGTATGTAAATTGGCATAGAACAAGCTGGTGCGGAAATGCAACTTATTTCTGCAATGTTTTTGCATATAGTTTAGGAAATCACATGAAAAAATAATACAGTATAAAGTCGATATATTGGTATTTATCTTGTCATATATCTTCATTTCTTGTTGAGTCATCAAGACTAAAGTAGCCCATTTATCCATTATTGCACTTGATGACCAGGATGCATTACAACCAACAGGAGAGAAAACAAAAATTGTCAAAAGATGAATGAGCTAGCCGAAGAGCCAGCGGCTATTCATATAGAACGTGGAGAGAAGTTAGATACCACTAGGTTATCTGCCTATTGAAACACTGATGATCATTTCACAAACCTACAAGGTAATGCTTTAAAAGGTGCACAGTGTTAACAACTATTGTATCAGATGTAAGAGCTTTATCATGTCACGAGTCGCAAGTTTTTTCTGAGCTACGTCTATATGGGATGGAATGCGCATATTCAGTATAAAGCAAGAAAGATGGAAGCATTAAAAAATGAAATGGAAATTTTAACGTGGAATATTGTCAGCTTTGCTGAGCTTTGGCGAGTCCATGGACAAAGTCAAATGATCCAAAAACTGAATCCATTAAATCGTAAAAAAGAATATTTATTAGCGTTTCTAGTATGCGCTTGTGTTTTTAGATAGCACCATTTTTCGGCTAATGTATAATTTATGCTAGTACTACAGGTACTACAAAACCAAGGTATATTCATCAGACATAATGTTATATTTTTTCTTCTCTGTGCATCGGTTAAGACACGCGGTCTTCCTCGAGATCTCGTTTCGTCCTGATTCATACTATACTATCTACCTATTTCTAAGTCCCATATCTTCCAAGGACGTTGGTGAACAAGTTTTCCATTCAAGCGGGTGGAAAACCATGGAAGCTGAAGTATCGTAACAGTAGTTAAATTAGCATTTGTTCCTTCATTGACCCATCTGCAAAAATTATCTAAACATGTTACCCTCTGCCTCCCTCTGGCTTGTGTTCCTTGTATTTTCCCTAACAAAATTGTAGTTTGTAGTCTTTATTTACGTATCATGTGACGTAAAAATCGTGACTGTGTTTCTCGGATACGACTTATAAAATATCTTTTAGATATTTAATCAGTATACTAAAATATGTATTTTTATCTTTTATATAGTTTTTAATTATGTTATTGACCTTTGGAATTATTGTTTGCATACAAACATTCCCAACGTTATTATGATGTTTTTTCCTTTGTAAGTCGCACCTTTTTCCTAAAGTTGTATGGTTATAGCAAACACAAACAATACAAACCCACTCTCTTTTTTTAACGTATTTTAGGTTTAAATCCTTCTATATCCCTAAAATAATACTACATTTGAAAAAATATATAGTTTATCCTTAAATATTATTAGAATTAAAATTAGAATGCAGCAAAAGCCAGCTTTCTAACTAAATATTTTTCATTACTTTTATCTATTTCAGTAAATCAATATTTTTTTTCATTAATAAATTAACCAATTCAGGTTTCTATACCTTTTTTCGGACAAAAATCTATTAATTGTATCTTAAATCATATTTAGTGTCATCGTTTGGTTCAAATAACTTTAGCTTTTTTATTTTCAGGATTTCATCAGTAAAAAGATTAAATAAAGTGTTTTTTTCAATTTTCTTAAATCTGAACCTTTATATTCATTCAAAGTTATATATGTAACACATTCATATATCTAACTGGTATCAGCATACCTAACATATTTAAACGATATCCAACTATTAAAATCGTCGCTATATCTTTTCCATTTCACCAAAGCTTGTTTCTTCTTGTAATTTCTCCGAAAGATTTTACCAATACAGAAAACATCCTGCTTGGCTTTTAATAATTCAGGTTCATGGAAACGTCCTCTGGTTGCTTCGTTTTTTTAATCTCGTAAAGGACAGGTTATTGGATTTGTATGCTGGAAGTTGTCAATTATTAATGTCTCCTCTGTCCAGTTTGGTCTTTATCCTTTTTCTAAAGTCTTTCTTTTATATCTACTTACCTTGACCTTTTTGCCTAATTAAAAATTTCGGTTTCCCATATTTTGTTTCCATATAAAATATTCAATGAAAAGAGCCCTTCATTCTTATTAATGGATAGTTCGACATGTGTCATTTTTATAGAGCTGTTCCTAGTGTTACTTTACTCTTTACCAATTTAGGTAGCATATCAAGATACATTGTGTTATGTTGGACAAAAAACTGGTTCCACATTTTGTTCTTCACTGTTCGGTCCCATGATTCAACCAATGAGAATTTCTTCTCATTCTCAGTTGAGTACATCTGTACATTATATTTCTCAATTGTCTTTCAAATGTTTGTTATAGAACTCTTTACCTTTATCTAGCAATAAAAATTGTGGTTTTCTACCTTCCTTGAATATTGTTTGAAACGCCATCAATTCAGTTACGGCTTTCTTGTCCTTTAATGGAACAATCCAGCCATAGTTGCTGAGTACATCAATTGCCATGAGAGGATACTTATATCCTATATTACATTTACTAAACTGTTGCTTGTGAACTAGATCAGCTGCTCATATTTCGTCTATACGATTTACAGTAATACGCCATCCCAAAAAATTTCGTTTTATGCGTTTCTGAAGTTCGTCAGCTAATGTTCATGCCAGTTTTTCTTTACCTAGTTTTGTTGGGTTTTTTTCATTATTCCATGTGCAGCTGTTGTCCCCTATGGCCTTTTATTAAATGGAGTTTGAGATAGGCTTTTTAAATATGTTTGTTTAAATATCTTGCAAATTCTTTGAGTTACTGTTATCGATACCATGACGACGCATCAAGTTTTTCTATAGATTCGCAATAAGATGATATAAACCCAGCTTCTTGCCTATCGAACTTAATCTTTCTTGAACCATATACTACACATGCTGACTTAAGCATCAATTTATCGTTAACAGTCCTATCATAACGTTTATCCATAGACT
The DNA here is from genome assembly GCA_003991215.1 of Morbakka virulenta. Classification (NCBI taxonomy): domain Eukaryota; kingdom Metazoa; phylum Cnidaria; class Cubozoa; order Carybdeida; family Carukiidae; genus Morbakka; species Morbakka virulenta. The sequence continues at coordinate 4,133,037 of RDPX01000031.1, forward strand.
ATGTTTTATGCTTACATTTCACACAATACCTTGCTATATATAGGCTTACACATTTTTATCAAAATTCTTCATCACCTTTTTCACAGGTTTATCAACATAAATAAAAGAATATAGTTCTTCCCTTATTACATTGTTCTTTATTTAATTCCCTACAAATCATACTGCTTTCATTTTGAGAGGAAAACTGTATACGCAAAAATGAGAACAATTAAGCCTAATATCCTTATCAGTGTGATAAAACGACTGTGATGAAATAATTAATAGTTGGTTTTTTAATTTTTGTCACAAACGAGATCATCAAATATTACAATTTTTTGACTATCTTTTCTGATTTCATCATCTATAAAATGATTTCCATATAATGGATTCTATATCATTTACAAAACATGTCAATTTCACAATATAATTTTCATTTTACGATTGACTTCAATAAAATAATTTGACTTCTTGAAAATAATTGTCATTAAATGGAAAGTAGTATAGTAGTTATGGATAAAAGAGAAAATGTTCTCCTCCAACATGCATACTACTTTCATTCCATACTCATACTACATAATACTTTAAAGGACAAAAATGCTTTAAAAGAAGAAATGCGCTCTTACCCCCTCCATAGATATCTGGTTGATTAGCTGGTGATATTATGGCCAAACTGCATTTTATGGAGGCAAACAACCGATTTTCACAAAAATGCATTCAATGAAGATTAAAATTCAAACTAAGAATCGATTTTCACTTGTTAAAACGCAAACACAAAAAAGCGTCCACAAGGGATGAAAACGCAAACCAAAAATTGATTCAGCTTGTGAAAAAATGAGTGTGAGATTTTGCCACAACAGCATGAGAATTGTTTAGACTCGGTGTTTTAGCTATAAAAATTTTACTCGCACACTATAAACAATATCAATAAAATAATTGTTTTATCTCCAGGCATATGTTTTCTTGTACAACAGCTTATCAGTGCAGCTTGGAATTTCTGAAAGGTTGTATTTAATATAAGATCCTTGTCAAGGCACATTGAAACAATAATTGGAGCTATGCTGGTTATGGACACATTCAGAAGTAAGAGATTGCGATGGAACAGAGTCCTTTAGTCACTACAGGGTCAGAGAAGAGAAGATTGCTTAGTTGTGTGCACATCTTCATCAATCTCAAGAGTGTAGTATTATATATATATATATTTTTTTTTTGAAAATAATTATATGAAGTACCAAAATTTTTTATTAAAACTGATATGGGAACAATGCCATGCCAAAATAATCTACCTCTGTTAGAGACACCAGTGTAACTCGTCATCTAAGCATTTTTATCTTTAATTTTGAGACAATAATTACGCACACACTAATTGCCCTTACCTTGGCAGTAACGTCTGCAGAAATGGAGGTGGTCCAATTAAAAGACAACTGATACCACTTACTATAGCCAATTGTCATAACAAGTCGCATATCGTACAGGAAAAAATATAGCTTAGATGACAAAGCTTCTTTGTAATGGCTGGATTATATTCATCATCTGCTTTAACTAATATTACACAAGGATTGTTTCATAGAATCTCCTTTTTGTGACTGTTATTTCCTTCTTTTCTATTTTACAACATGGTTTTGAAACATTGTGCTTTTTAAATGAACAGCTATGACAATACAGATCAATTCAGAAACCTTTATTTACTTTGACATTTTGCAAAGTTTTTCATTTTTATCTATGATTTAAGGTATAAAAACATTAAATCTGATGAAATTATTTTAATTCAGTTATCTCTATTACTATATACTTTAAAAGAAGAGAATTGACAACTTTTTAAAATTCAAGACACGCAATATTTGTATAGCATTGCGACGTTTCACAGACTTAAACTAAAAGTAAGAAGCAGTGGAATAATACCTTAAGTGACTTCAGTGCTAAAATTATAAAAGTTTGCAAAACGATTTTGAAGATTAACTCCTCAAAATGTTGTAAATTCTACCAGTATCTTCAATTTTAGATCCATTACATTGTGACATCTTTAAGTGGTACCACAAATTCTGTTTATCCTGTATTTTACAATGTTAGGTGTAGAGGCGCCTCTCCGATAATGCCATGGTCCTTTAGTTTTGGTGGCATGGTAAGTTGTTGATGATTATAAGATCAACACATCAAATTCCTCTTTCATAATATTATATCACTCAATTATTAATTAATAATTTTAATTTTAAGAACAAAACAAATTAAACATAATTTGTTTTGTTCAAGGTTTGTCAAATTAAAATTTCTCATAATATTTTACATATAATTAGTTCTTTACTGAAGTTAGAATAATGTTATGACAACCAGAAATCAGAATACACTCGAACATTCACATCTTTCTTTACAAAATCTGGACTGGCTTTAATTTTGTGCACTATGAAATTCTAAACAATTAAAAACCTATTGAATGCAGTTATTAAAGTGAACAAGTACATCAAAGCCAGGTTTAAGTTGGCAACTTTTCTAGAAAAAAGCCAAGTCCAGATGCAAGAACTGTGTAAGTCACAGTTGGTACCATATAAAAAAAGACCAACTGTTTCAGAACTCAGATGGAACTAAAGATATTTAAAGTAATTTGAAAATTTAGCTAACAATAGCAAGAGATGAACAGATCCCTTATACTACAAGAGCAACAATTTATACGACCTCAACTGTCTTTCAAAATGATAGTGTAGCTGTTTGCTTACAACTCAATAATTGCATGTGGCACTAGTAAAATACATAAGCAAAAAGTAAAATCTTCGGTGAAATGTGTACACAGGTCATGTTTTGAAATAAACCAGCAACTCATCCTTCTTCTATCTAATACCTCATGAAAAGGAAACTTAGTCAGAAAGTTCATGTGTCGTACTAGGGATGAATGAAACATATTGAAAGCTACTTCAAAGTAATAATTTAACCCAGTTTCAAATACTTGCCGCAATTTGTTTTAAACTTTGCACCAATTTGTAATAAAAAGCTCCCCTAACATGTAATGCCGATTTCCTCTAGTTTGCAAAAAAAATTTGCCCCAAACTCGGGCAAATTAATACAAATTAGGACACAACATATTCATCCCAGCAAATTAATTTATATAAAGGTTAGTAGTATGTTTGCATTTTATAGTGGTTGCCTTAAATAATAAAAAGAAAGTTCGTTTTGGACAAGTTTCGGTAAATTAAGTTTCGATAATATTGATCGAGAAATAGAATATTTAAGATCCTGCAATACNGAGGGACAATACAGGAAATAAAAATACTCTTACATTTGCAGAAAACTAAACTTCAATTAAGGGGAAAAAATGTTTTGACATACTTCCTCCCTGAAACTAGAGCTTCACATAAAGTATATTGGATATAAGCCCCTTTTCAATCTTTTATTTTTAGACCTAATTTAATATTTTAAAAAATTATTTCGCTTATATCAACATTTGTTTATTTGTTTTATTTAAAAAAATGTTTTTCGCCCAACAACAGTATCCAGTTGTAGAAAAAAATTGTAAATACCTATGTATCTAGCAATTCAAATTTTTTTACTCTGCATAAATATTTGGAATAAAATAAAGAAGATAAATAAAAACAAATAAAAAACAAACAAATAAATTATTAATTTGCCATTTTGGCCCATAACTCTTTTGCTGGCACTTAGTCAAAAAAAATTACGAGAGTAAGAAAATACAAGTTTTAGCTGCATTTTAACACTAATGGAAGCAACAAAAAAAAAACAACAAAAAACATCCCACTAGTTCTTATTGAAGGATAATCAGAAAAAGACTTGTGATTAATAACAAAAGATTCCAAAAATGAAATAGGTTTTCAAACATATTTGGGTAGCAAGAAGGGACCTACTTTCTGTCGCCATTGACCAAATATGGTTAATTTTTATCTAGAAAGCAGAGGCTGTAGTAACTACTGTAGTTAGAGATAGTCACTACTCATTCTTTACAAAGCGCAAACCTTGCTCTTCTAATAATCATTTAAACCAAAAAATATAAAAAATATTATATATAGTCCAACATGGATATCTATGTATATAGATGCAGAGAAACTGGAATTGCGAAAAAAAAGAAAGAAATGAATGTGTGCATCGACCCAGGTCGAATCAATACGTATGGTTATTATTGCTATCCGCTCCTCCATATGGCTATGGTAGCCATAGATACTTGTAATTTAACAAATATGTTTTGACCTTTATGCATATATATAATATCATATATAATAGATAATCAGATAAACAGCTGAAGGTACAGAACTCAAATATCGGAAGTAAAATTACGTTTATGAGATTTTTTTTTTCTGAAGCAAAAGCAGTGTAATTCTACTATTTTATTTCCTTTAATCTTTCACTATATTAAGACTAAGGTCATAACAACTACAAACAATGGGTCTTCTTCAAATTGTTGTTTTAGACTGCCCACCATTCTCTGTGGCTGTCAAACCATTTAAAGAAAGTTCTTTTTGCCTACAAAGGGGATCTAATGAAAGTTGAATTTGAATTGCCTATAATACTTCTAAATGGAAAGTAGACCTAATTCTGCCAATTAATTTAAAATCTTTCATTTCCAATTTTTCACAGCATTTGCAGTTCAGCGACGGATGTTGCACCATAGCCGATTCCGGTTAACACTTTGGTAAATGCTCTTACGCTGTCATTTCGGCTGAACACGATTTACGCAAGATCTTTGTAAATCCTGGACAGGCGTTTCTTTGTTCTATCAATCAGTATCAAAGACACAAGACTTGTCATGAACTCAGTGTTGTCTTGTTGATTTTCAAAATTGGACAATAACTATTGAAGGATTTGCAATCCATGAATACATGCACTTTTGTGTAAACTCACGTGATTTAAATAATTGCCTACAAAAATATTAACTTGAGCACGACTCATTTTTAATAAATATTTTTTTTGTAATAAATACATCAAATATGTATTTATTTGTAGTATCATCAAAGATTTCTCAAATTACTGATGTTTACTTACTTGACTTAAATGAAGAGACAAAACTGGATTGTAAAAGGTAACAATCATGCCCATCACCATAGCAACAGTTGCTGAAAAAGAAACGGTAATTCAGTTGAAAATGCAACTGTTGTTTGGTTACAGAAACTTTAATAATTGCTTCTTATAATTAACTCAGCAAAAAGAACTTTATCAAAAAGTGTCTTATTTGCCATAATCCTCATCATATTGTTTTGAAAGGTCAAGTCCATATAAAACAACTGGAAGAATGTGGGTATCGTAAACTCTTTTCTTGATATGCTGTCCTTGATGTCAGAAGTACCCTGTTCCTTTCATAAGCTGCCCAGTCCAAGCCAATTCTGTTCGTAACAGCAGCATTTTCATCATTTGTGTATTGCAACTTGTGTCCAAGGTAAACTAATTCCTAAAATCTCCACAGATCACTGCCTCAAATATTAAATATCTTAACAGAAGATTTTGTTGATTTTCATAAGGTCATAGATAACGTTCTGCAAGGTCTTGTTGTCTACTATTTTTGATTGTGTAGCTTGATTTGATGTGATAAGCATTTCCACATCATTTTCAAAGTTAGCGAGTAGGTATATTCAGAGGGAGGGCATTTAAAGCAAGTCAAAGACGAGGTGTTGCAAAGAAAAAACAGTTTATTTTAAGGTAAAACAAAACCATTGATGATGTTGATGTTTCTTGCTAAAGAAATGATGCATTTACATTTTTATTAGTATTAAGGTTAGGTTTGTTGGTATTACAGTTAGTGTCGTTTTTCTTACGATATGATTTAAAAAACACACGTATAGATAAATGACCTTTCGAAAATCTGTTTGTTATTAAGATAGAAAAGCTCAAATATTTTTTATCTACCTGTTTTATATCGTTATGCATATTTTAATAATAGTATCGATCATTAAAATATCTGAACTTAAAGAAATTAAGAATACATTAAGAAAAGTCCCAGGTCAACATTCCAATGTGAGCTCTGTATGAAGCAAAGCACCTGGTGGTGACGACCAAGAATCTGGTGGTTGACTTGATCAGGTATTGCTCTATCTCTATATTCCATATAAAGAACAACAATAAATGTGACATAAACTTTTGTAAAGAGAGACCACTGGTAAAATTCAAACTATTTCCGGGAATGTGATAGAAGAGATTTCTACCCCAACAATATAGCTCACCTCAACCAAGAAGCTTTATTGATTCAAAGACCAAGTAAATAATGACTTTTTCTATCATCATCTTTACAATATGTCGATATTTAAAAGGTTATGGTGATTAAATATACACTTAAAATTGTTGTAAATAAATATATGTGCCTTAAAAACACTTCAAAAAATGGTTTACTTTAATTGATTCTAAGGAGGACCATTTCAACATGATCAACGTCTTCATCATAATAATCCTTACCGCCATCTTCAGTAACAATTGTAGATTTCAATTATAATTAATTATTTATGTTGTAGTAATATATATTTATTTTTGCTGTTTAAATACTAGTTTTAACTGTTAAAACACGTCAGACAAAACAAAATTTATAAAGTACTTTAACCATATAGAATCACAGTGTTATATATAATTTTACCAGCTTAAAAATTAATACAAAATCTCTTTACCTACAACTGCGACTGCTTTAATTTGAAGAGCTTCTAACATTGAGTCTTCTTTCGTCTCTAAATCTGTGCAAAGTAACATAATTGGAACTTTTTGGAAAAAAATTACAAAATATTAAAAACTGCATTTATGTAAATTATAATGTACAATACTATTCTTACAGGCCACCACTTCTGACTTAAAGTACTATCTCCAATGGACAAAAAAATAAGTTGTAATTGTTTAATTTTAGCCATTTCATTACAAATTTTCTACTTTATATATAAATGCTCTCAGACGTTATAATGAACTTTAGTAATATAATTTTCATTGGTCACAAATTATCATTTTTAGATGTCATCTGCACATTTGTCGATCGCCTGAACAACGATATATTTGTTCTTTGCCTAATTTTATCTGTAATACAGTAAACTATTCCTTGATAGGCAGCTTCTTACCCAGTAAATTGTCATTCCTTGTGAAATTTACAGTCAGATATTTAAACCTGGCTGTCTTCAGAAAGTACTTTGCAAAATAAAGAGCGGAATTTTTTTTACAGTCCGCTATTTCCTTGCAGGATATTATCCTATTTTCTCCTTATTTGTTATTTATTATGGGAAAAATCTCTTCAAACTTTATTTTTCATACCAAAGGAAGCTTTCCTCTCGGCCAAACACAAAAAAGTATGTACTTCATACATTATTTGAGTTTAAAATTTTCATAGTTGGATTTGAAATCATGTCTTCTTCCCATTGGCCAGCTTTCTTCACATTTTTAACTTCTTGTACAAAGGTTGGAAGTACAATGTAGCTATATGCTGACTTCAAGCCATCCTTTTCTTAAGGCAAGAAATACAGTCGAGAGAGCGAGATTTTCAAAAATCAAACCTTTGATTTATGCTGTTGTACTCTAATCTGTAATAATTTAACCCAGTTTCAAATACTTGCCGCAATTTGTTTTAAACTTTGCACCAATTTGTAATAAAAAGCTCCCCTAACATGTAATGCCAATTTCCTCTAGTTTGCAAAAAACATTTGCCCCAAACTCGGGCAAATTAATACAAATTAGGACACAACATATTTATCCCAGCAAATTTATTTATATAAAGGTTAGTAGTATGTTTGCATTTTATAGTGGTTGCCTTAAATAATAAAAAGAAAGTTCGTTTTGGACAAGTTTCGGTAAATTAAGTTTCGATAATATTGATCGAGAAATAGAATATTTAAGATCCTGCAATACGAGGGTACGTAATGCTGTCTTCGAAATTGTAACATTTTTTGTACCAAAACTCATTGCTACCCCTAAGCTTCATGTAACTGTTGGCGTAAGGAGGCCAAATCAATCAGCATAAACATGGAGTGATGTCGGATTTTCTGCAAAGTTTTGCAAGCAAATGTTCGAAAGTACAGAGGGTATCTCACTTAAAAAGAAAAATCAGGTGGTTTCACAGTTTTTGGCAAACCTTCACTCCACATTGGAAGACAACTCCTCCTTTTCAAATGCTTATATGCTAACTTTTCTTGTTAATTTACTGGTTGTACAAGTTTTCAAAACTCTNACTTTGCACCAATTTGTAATAAAAAGCTCCCCTAACATGTAATGCCGATTTCCTCTAGTTTGCAAAAAAAATTTGCCCCAAACTCGGGCAAATTAATACAAATTAGGACACAACATATTCATCCCAGCAAATTAATTTATATAAAGGTTAGTAGTATGTTTGCATTTTATAGTGGTTGCCTTAAATAATAAAAAGAAAGTTCGTTTTGGACAAGTTTCGGTAAATTAAGTTTCGATAATATTGATCGAGAAATAGAATATTTAAGATCCTGCAATACGAGGGTACGTAATGCTGTATTGTAACATTTTTTGTACCAAAACTCATTGCTACCCCTAAGCTTCATGTAACTGTTGGCGTAAGGAGGCCAAATCAATCAGCATAAACATGGAGTGATGTCGGATTTTCTGCAAAGTTTTGCAAGCAAATGTTCGAAAGTACAGAGGGTATCTCACTTAAAAAGAAAAATCAGGTGGTTTCACAGTTTTTGGCAAACCTTCACTCCACATTGGAAGACAACTCCTCCTTTTCAAATGCTTACATGCTAACTTTTCTTGTTAATTTACTGGTTGTACAAGTTTTCAAAACTCTTGTAGGAATAGATATTACTGGGGAGAACTACTCTTCTTCTTCGTCTTCCTGCTGCTACCGTTAGGGGTCGCCACAGCGGATCACACGCCTCCATTTGGTGCGTTTAACAGCATCCTCTCTTCTCACTCCTATCTTCCTCATGTCATTTTTAATTACGTCTCTCTTCCTCTTCCCTGGCAGTTGCATCTCCAATATTCTCCTACCGATATAGTTGTCTTCCCTTCTGATCACATGTAGAAAACCATCTCAGTCTTGCCTCCCTTTGCTTCTTCCCTAATCTCCTAATCTTGGAGAACTACCAACGGAAAGAAATATTAAAATCGTTAGTTGGACTCAACAAATTACAATGGTCAACACGATTTTTCTGGCAAAGAGTCTTTTAACGAATTCTAACTAAATTTGGGCTGGTGATTACGAATATGAACTCAGTTTTTGTCTATCCCATCAGCTATGCAATTTTCCAATTTTTGATGAAAATTACTCATCAACTTATAGCTATATCCAAGGTTTCATAATAAAAACGTGATTTTTTGTACTACATTTGGTATAGTAATAATCAATGAATAACAATTATTACTAAGTCGATGTACAGCAATCCCAATGGAATGACAGAAAAAAATAAAAAATATAAAGATACACACACACACACATATATATATATATATATATATACTGAACACAGATCAGTATCAAATAGCAGTAATCTCAACTTTCTTGGCTGATCTCTGATGTACAGCTTCTGGGTTGTCTCTCATCAAGTTCCTTGCTCCTCACTCGCATCCCCAAGATTCTCCGAAAAGTTGTCCAAATGGCTGTGTAAATAGTGAATCTTGATATTCATTCTACATTCAAGATCTCGCAGGCTCATTCTTCTACAAGTTCTTCATAGTTGTCTGCTTTCTTATTCCCCAGAAAATTCTGCACCACATTACAAAATGCGTTCCAAGCTCTTTTTCCTGTCTCATTCATGGATGTGATAAAGTTTGGTTCTCTCATAAGTGTTCTAATTTGGGATTCATCAAGTATACCAGCCCTTTTTTTCTCTTCGCTAAGACCAAGAGAAGTTGAACAGAGCTTTGACGAATTGTTTCATCAATACAAGTTTTATGTGCAAGGGAGGAAAGACAATGTTCTTCCTATCCACTGGAGGATCATTGATGACATTCTTATCGCCAGATGCCAAACTCTGCCGCTAAGGCAATCCATTCTTCACCCAATGCTCTGCTGTAGTTCTACTGTCCCAGTAAAATATGCAAACTACAGACTTGTCAATGTACCATAAATTAAAAGGGGATACAAAGAAAATTTGATACTCCTGCCAGTTTATCGATTTTATGATATCTTCCATACAAGTCGCAAAAATATCATTCAGCAAAGGAAGCAAAGTAAATTGAGCAAGACTAACAGAGTAAGTGAATGGCAAAGGGTACAAAAATGAAATTAAAAAATTTTGAAACAATACATTAGAAAATTCTAGTAAAATAGCAAAATGTTTTTTCATAAAAAACACCATAAAGACACTTTTATTGCAAAATAGGCGAGAAATTTCTTGTAGAAGACTATAATCAAGTGTATCTGCTTATAGCAAAAGAAATAGAGCAATGCCGCATGAGATCGATTAAAGACCCCTATCAACAACAAGAAAACATTCTCAAATTCTGAATTTTTTAAGCAAACTGATATTAAGTCATCTAAATCCAGAATATCCAGCATCCAACATCCTTTAAATACAAAACCAACACAATTTTGGCTTGATATCTATAGCAGTAGAAATGTTGAAAAAGGTAACATGCAATGTGATTAAAGACAGTTAACTACAAAGAAGAAAATTATGAAAATTATGAAAATTATGAAAATTATGAAAATTATGAAAATTATGAAAATTATGAAAATTATAAAAATTATGAAAATTATGAAAATTATGAAAATTATGAAAATTATAAAAATTATGAAAATTATGAAAATTATGAAAATTATGAAAATTATGAAAATTATGAAAATTATGAAAATTATGAAAATTTGTTAGAAGGAAAAATTGTTTGCTTTAACTGATTAATGTTTACAAATCGANTAGAAAATTCTAGTAAAATAGCAAAATGTTTTTTCATAAAAAACACCATAAAGACACTTTTATTGCAAAATAGGCGAGAAATTTCTTGTAGAAGACTATAATCAAGTGTATTTGCTTATAGCAAAAGAAATAGAGCAATGCCGCATGAGATCGATTAAAGACCCCTATCAACAACAAGAAAACATTCTCAAATTCTGAATTTTTTAAGCAAACTGATATTAAGTCATCTAAATCCAGAATATCCAGCATCCAACATCCTTTAAATACAAAACCAACACAATTTTGGCTTGATTTTGGTAGAGAAAAAGTTGGTCAAGAGAATTGGTAGATGAGAAAAAGCAAAGAATTGGCAAAGAAAAAGTTGGTAGAAAGAATTAGTATAGAAAGGATTTGTTGAGAAAGGGTTAGTAAAGAAATTTGATAAGAAAAGTGTTGGTAGAGAAGGGGTTAAAAAAAAGATTTGCTTAAAAAAGGGTTATCAGAGAACGACGTCGGTGGAGAAAGAGTTGATACAGAAAAGGTTAGAGTTGATAAAGTGTGGCATTGTAGTGTTTATAACTGTAACATTAATTCAGGAGAAAACAGCCACTTTTCTATTCACTATTGTCCTTCAAACCCAGCACAAACAAACAAAATGAGTCAGGATATGACCTTAAAGTTACAAACAACAAATAATTGCTCCGTTTTTGACAGACATTTTGTCAAAAATGTCTTCACTCAAACGTCAAAGACATTTCTATTTTCATTTATAATAGAAGATTAAAAGAGGGCCATTCTCAGGCTTATTTTTTCGAGACTCAAATGAAGATGACAAAAGATGGTAAAACGTAGTGTTTATCATAGGAACAGTAACAATATGCAACTTTCGTAGCTGACGATCAAAAGTTCGTAACATTTAACAATAACTCTTTAAGAATTCCTCATTAATTTTATCAATGATACAATCTAGGTAAGTGATAATTCCATCTTATTAGTGAAAGCAACCGTGCCTTGATGTCTATCATAGGTAGTTTAGACCTTTCTGGCCAAGAAGAAAAACACCTAATGGGTCTTTACCGCCATCAGAGAAGGATTACTTTCAGTGTACTTTAGTGCCTTGAGTCATAAACATCGTTGCTTTACATTTGTAGTTTAATTCTGTTAGCACGAGAAAACAATTTTTAGCCTCCCTTCTATTAAAAATAAAAAAATACGTCCGAGAGCTCCCTAACAAGGGCACATTTCTGAGTAAGCTAAGCCGAAAGGACTTTTAAGAAACAGAACTTGGGGAAAAAAGTTTTCTTGTGTTCGTTAGGCATCAAATTTAACATTAAGCTTTACATATTATTTGATAAAAAGTGTTTTTAAGAGGTACTGTGCTTTAATTAGGGAAATAAATTTTATTTTATCAGCAACCATTTATTCCTCTATTGATTGAATCAACAGATGCAAGAAGACATTGAATAGAAATCGAGATCAATAAATATCGCTTGTTTATTTATTAAGCTAAATGACAAACATAAGTTGATGCTGATTTTAAATGGAAAAACCAAATTTAAAGCATTAAACAGAAATATTAAAGAAATAATGAATCTAAATATAGCACTGTCAATAAAAATTCAACAAAAGCAACAAAAGGAAATCAAAAATGACAAATAAAGATTTTGTTTCAGGCAGCATTTTTCTAGGCTTGAATTAATAAAGGTCTTTTCCAGTTTTAACATATTTTTAGAAACTGATTTCTAAGAAACTAGTTTCTAAGAAACTGTTTTCTAAGGAACTGTTTTCTGAGAAACTTGTTTCTAAGAAACCTGTACTCAAATACCTGAAATTTAAGAAACTCCTATTCTCACCGAGCATCTGTAGGCTAAGAAACTTGTCAAAAGTCTTTTAAAAAGCTTGGATTTGTCTTTTCGTTTCAATTGTGGAAATAAAGTATTGCCGTATCACAATGACAGAAGTTGTTTTTGGTAAAGTTGCTCTCTCTCCATTTTTCTTTTCTTTGCGCTTGTTCACATACTTTAGATAAAATGTCACAATCGAACGTTTTATCTCAATTCTAACATTTGATGACTCAAACTCTTGCGGTGTCTTTTGAAATTTAAGGGTTAAAGGACATCGGGCAAGACCAATCAGTCAACACTATTCAAGAAACAAACTTTTTTACATAGAAATGGAAGTGTAGTGGTTATTAAATCAGAATTTGTCAAAGATGAAAGAAGAGTACGTTATTTAGATATAAGGGATGTGAACATTTCTTCAAAACATAACCAGGATCATCTATGCACAAAGCTTGGCCACATAAAAAAGCTTTGGAAAAAGCTGGTGATAACACCCCGGATGTTTCTTTCCAAAATCTACTGCTCACTGATGAAAAAGAAGTCAGGGCCATTGATAATGATTTGATTATTTAAGTTGAAAAGCTACAGAGAAGAAACTCAAGAGTTCACCTCTTATAAGAGGTGGAAGAAGGGTAGCCGACAAGCATATAAAATACATCTTTGCGCTTAAAATGAGATATGAAATAGTTGGCTAGGGATAATTTTGCAACAGATATTGAATTTGACACTAGGATTGATAAATTACTTGTATCAAAATGGAATAAAGATCATAAAACTGTTACTGACGTAGCTGCATCTAAACACAGAAGGAGCGGAAATTGCTTAAGCAAAATCATAGATCTAACAATAGCGTAAAATCTTTATTCAGTTATATAATAAGGTTCTTTCTGGACCTTCAAAAGGTAAGAAAGTGTCTTTTGCATATCTATACACACAAGTAAATAGAATTCAGGGATAAAATAACCCTAGTTTGAAACGCATACCACAAACTGCGGTTACAAATTTGATCACAAAAAAGCGCCTTCTACACAAAAAATTGTTTTTTCCTGCTAACCAAGCTACTACTCACTTAAAAGAATTCTTACTTTTCTGTGACGACGTGCAAGAACAGTTAAGGGATTAATTCAAATATGAAGTTAGCAAACTTGACGGAATCATATGGTTTGGAGTTCTCGATGCCATTCACATAGAAATTTGTAGATTCCGGATTTGGTCAAGTCTTGAAAAGGTTAACAGATAATAAACAGAAGCAGTAGCTTGCAAGTGACAAAAATGTTGCCTGAGAAAATCAGAAAAAAAGTCTGATTCCAAATGAATGACGTATAATTTACTCACTAGATTGGGAAAGCATACAAGAAATTTCAAGGAGACGAATACAAGGTTTCGAGATGTTTTAAGCGCACTGGGTGTTTAAATATTGTGGATGGCACATATAGCAATAAAATTACTCCTGAAGGTTTCCTGGGTACATAGTGCCACCGCCACTCTCAATAACATCTGCCTCCAATCACATCGATTTCAAACAACTGAGTCATCGAAACCACTACCAGATTATATCCCAGAAGAAGAAGATGAAGTTTTGAATGTAGGTCTGGAAAAGGATTATGATCTCAAGGTAGATAATTAGAATTATCGGGACTTTGGCCATCAATTGAATGGGAAACAATTTTGCATGTTTTACAAAAATGGGTGTTTTATAGGTATAGTTACATGGTTTAACGTTAGGTTGGACAAAGTAAAAATTCTTTATCAAGATGATATGCATAAGTATATAGAGTTAAGAAGTTGATGGTGCAGAAATCATCCTGTTGTGACTTTATTTTGAAAAGTACTTTCTTCTCTTTTAAGATATTTAGATGATTATAGTACTTTTTGGCAGCTCAAAGTTGTTTCTGTATTTTGTTCAAAAGTTGAGGAGTTTTTTCTATTTCCAAGACTTTAGAAACTATTAAAAAACTTTGACTATTGAAATTACAAAGTTTCAAAGTAACTTGTAAATACTGAGACCAAACCTATGTTCTTTAGGAAAAAAAGGATGTGTTGTTGAAGGCAATTTCATACACGATGGATTTATTGACATATTAAGAAAATCAGTTCGGTATTTGATATGATCGCGACTTCAGTCATCAGGTTTTAGCATTACAAAGAGATTTGAGAAAGGAAAATTCAACTATATTTCCTCTTTAAATATTCTGTTTGCAAGATTATCACCCCTTAATTTTTTTTGCAAAACAATTAGACGTGATTTTACCTGTGACCTTGAACGAGTTTAGTTTTGGCTTAAATGGGTGCAGTTTAAACACGACTGTTTCGAAACATTTATTGCCGGATCAACTACCTAAAACTGTGCTATTGAGTCATATTTTTGTGAAAACCATGGGCTTTCTACCAGTTCTGACTGGAAAACTGTACAAAACTAAGTACACAATTTTTAGAGAATATTTTTTTATACTCATTTATGTTGCTAAATCTTTGTAAACGACAAATTAAATAACTACCTGCCGATAGTCTTCATGAGAAATAACAATATACTGTAAGAAAAATTGTGTTTATCTTGAAAAAACACCCACTGCTACATTTCAAAAGAGATTTAGTTAGGTCGCAGCGCGGTTTTATCCTCTACTTGAGCTGTATTACCAACATTATTCCATATTTTTGATAGATCACAAATGCCAATAAGTATTACCATTCTATTTTTCATTTGTGATTCATGTTAAGAGGAAAAAAGTGTTATTTTTTGTGTTAATACTTTCTTTAAAGTTCAGAGGTCCATGCTTGTTCTACCATCACCTACAGATTCTGATAATTTGTACTAAAGCTTTTTTAAAACCTTTCATCCTCTAACAAAAATTTCAGTAATTAAATATTACAAACGATAACAATATGTGCATGTTAACAGAAATCGAATTGGTATTGGACGAGCAAGGACTGACTAACATTCCTGAATATCAATAATGCACAGCCTTCTGTAAGTAAACCAACTACCAAGATGAATTTACATCCATAAACTGGTATCTGATTATAAGTAAACAAGAACGGAACAAAAATTTTTTTGTAATATTGAGAAACCTGTGGAATACTATTGCGAAAATCATTATTAGTATGTAATAAAACATTTCCTATTTTGACAAGCTGTGGGTTTCCGAGTGTGCACTCGCATATAAAAACTAGTACTCATCCTTGTTCCTAATTTTACCGAAAAACGAGTGTAAATTGGTGTCAATTCTAGGACCCAGGATTTTCATAAAGAGGTGGAGTTTTTTGCCATAGTCAGATTTTTTAGAAAAAAAAGTCCTTTATAGAAAATATATCCTAAGGAACGTATATCTAACAGCATATATATTGTAGAAAGACACCTGCACTTGAAGACATTTATTATTGAAACTTAAAGAAAATCAGTGGACTGCCAGTGAAAAGGGGTGAGTTAAAGTGCGATGTTAGTACAACGGTACTTTTATCAAATACTCTGAATTATGGTGAGTATCACTTTTGGCAAAGGAGTGTACATGCCCAGATAGCAATATTTAATTTTAGCTTTAATTTCTTTAAGTTTAGTTTATTTCCTTTTGATAATTTTAGATCAGCACATTGCTCTGAAAGTAAATTGTATAAATCCGAAAAAGGAGCTATTGACCCCAGCTTTGTTACACAAGAAAGTCTTTCTCTTGTATCATCCATTAAAAAACTTGGTCCATTTAAATGCACTAGTTGCAAAGAAATAATATTTCTCCTAAGTGAAATGAGAGAAGAGTACAATTTAGAAACATAGGTTATAAATCAGTATCATTAAATGTTAGTTACGCTTATCCCAACGAACAGTGAACTAATCACTTTGGATATACTAGTCATTGGATATACTGAACATTTCATTCCTATCCACGATAAACTGACTCCTATCTTATGGGCCTGAAGTGTATAAAAAAGCCCTGAAAACAAAGGTCAAAATTTAAAACGGCACAGCATGTTGAATATAATAAATTACTTATCTAAACCAAATTTCCTCAGTGATCAAGCAAAGTTTGAAAGAATAAGACTCTTATAAGAGTCAGCAGATATGATGTCTAACACTTTGGATGATCAAATCAAGGGACCGGCAGACATCTTATGCAAATAGCTAGATTTTGATTATTTTCATTTTTAAAAAAGAATTTAAAAAAACTCCTGTTTACCACTGAGAAGAACAAGTCACCTATGTTTTCAAAATTTCAATTACATCCACATTAAGTTTACCATAGTTATCAAAATTGATGTCAAAAATTCATGTTTTTCTTATTTTGTTAAAATAAGAAGATGGTTTCTAAGAACATAGAAATTTCCCGATATTTCACAGTGAATTAGGGGGGAAATTTTAGTTTTAATTGAAATTCCTTAATATAATAAAATTCTTGGTTTTTATTCTTACTAAATTGAAATTATTCGTTTTATTTATGTATTCAGAATGCAAATGTGTAGTTTTTAGCAATGTGAAAAGTCTTTTAAGACCACAATTTAAGAACCTCAAATCTCAAATACGACATTTGATTACAGTGAAGTGCTACAACAATAACAACATTCTTACCAAGAACTGAGTGTAACGCTTATCTGTATTCAAACTTGATCTATTTCTTTCTTGAAAATATCTTTCACATGGATAATTACCCTAAAAAACTGATGTTATTCCACTGGCATACGTTTTAAATTCAGGATAATTATTACTTTAAGGACTTATTCCATTACTCAAGTCCCTCAAATATCTACCTATTACTTTGCCGCTTAGTGCAGATTAAATAACTCCCATTAAAGATATACGACATTTTTTCAAATTCAATATCAAACTGAGATTTAAATATGACATTTCCTTTAGTACATTATTAATTTAAGAGAGTTTTCAACTACAACGACTTCAATAACAAACTAGATTTGTCTGTTGTCAGATAATATTTAATGGTTAGCAGGGGTTTTGAATTTGGAATTTAATTTTTTTTCTCTTATGAAGTGATTTTTCGGATTGTTAGTCTATAGGTACTCTTTGAGAAGGATTTAACTGTTTCTGTTACCACCTTCTCCCAACTAACTTCTGAAGGAAAATTTACTGCTCTCCTATAGCTGTTCAATGTTAATTGGAGCAAGGGAGTAGGGCTTGTAGTTTCAGCATATACATCAGCATATACATTTTTAAGGATGGGTGTATATATTTGTGCAGATAAAATATATCTGTAGGCTCTGTGATGATTAGATGATGCGTTTTATCGTTTTATACTGGTCAATACTTCAATGCAGAGCGTGCAATGTAATATAATAAGCAGAAAAGAGTCAAAAGACTACAGTTTCCTCCTGTAGAAGCCTGTTTCGTGATATTAATCACGCTTTAGATGTATAAATATAATGTATATATATATATATATATATAATCTATGTATGTTTATGTGTATGTTCGAATAAAGATTTGCCCTCTCTTAAAAGCAAAATAATGTTCCCCTCAAACATTTTTCATTTGTGAGCAACTTTGCTAAGATTGTTTATAACTTCTTCTCCCTTAGTTTGAATTCTTTGCAGTTTTATTTTAATAGTTCTTGTGTCTCTTGATTAAATTACGTTAAATTAACTTAAATAAACATTGCTTGCCAGACTCAATACATAGATTATACCAGTGTCGAAGTAATTTTTAGCTATCAACAGTGCTCAATAATATCAGAGTTATCATATGGTGGACGACAAAAAATCAACAAAACTTTGTTTAGAACTGTCAGTTTCATGTTTTCACAATCGTCAGCTAAACAAAATGAACATATTTCTCTAGCGTATTTAGTTATAACTAAAACAAATTACAAAAGATATAAAATTACCCTCATGGGATTGACATAATTGGTATAATTGAATATGCAGTAATAAAAAGATTTTTTAATTGCTTATCACACCTAGTACTTTGATTTATAATTAGCTAACAGGAATTTATTTGAATGTCTACGTTTTGTGATGAGTTCACTACGCTTGTTCAACAGTTCCTCTATGTTGGCGTAATTAAGGATTTCGAGCTTTTCCCGCAAACAAAGGTTGCACTTTTTCGATTTGTCTGAATAGGGCTGCGCGTGAGTGGTTACCGACCATTACATGGTGGGGGTGATGTTTTTTTCTTTCAGGTCCCACACGTACGATGAAAGAGTTGTGGTGTTTCTGTACTTCTCATTTCTTAGTGATTGCTTATGTCCGTTATATCCTGTCTTGAAATCTTTTTCAGTCAACCCAATATAAACTTTCTTCTGGACTTCCTGCGCAGTAACTTCGCAATTGTATATGACTGATTTTTCTCTACAGTCACCGTCCAAAGGGCATTCATCTTTTTTCTTGCAGTTACATGGTAACTTCGCCGATGGATTAGGCGATGCTATCTTTTTACTGTGGGAGTTGATAATTTTTCCAACATTATAAGTGCAACTATAATTCACTTTCGTGTTGTTGCGATTGAAAAGCTTATATAGACGGTTTAATGGTGCAAAATGTTTATCAACTACGTTCAGAAATCTGCGCGCAACGTTGGTAGACACATTTTTGCTAAATGGTGGGTTAAACCATGATATTTCTTGGCCGATTTCACCTTCTGGTGTGTGGCAGGTCTGGATTGTAATTCAGCTTGGTATCGTGGTATCCACTTTTTTTCAATGTATCCTCATAGGCAGTCATTAGGTTTCTTGTATGGACGAAATGAGTTCGTAGGTAGGTCCATAGTTATATTGACGAAGTTGACAGAACGGAGTCCAATGGCTATTTCTATTTGCAGATCGATACCTTTGAAGATCCGGATAATATCTTCTCGTCCTATCAGGGGATGGGCCGTTAGAACTGCGTAAAATCACTGGGTCATCATCACGATAAAGCCCCATGTCGCTTTTGTTCTTCAGATTCGAAAGTTTGTGTAATATTAGAAGTCTTCGTCTAATATTAGATTATATTTATACACAGATTATACATAGATTATATCATTATGACAGAAACTAATAGAATAGAAAGTTAGGGTGCTAACAGGAGGATGAATATAGTTATTATCATGTTTTTATATGTTAACACCACTAGCAGAAGCCAGTTGATGAATGAGGAATAGCTACCCTCGCAATATATTGAAAACATGATAATTTAGATTCGAATAAAATGCCATATAAATTTTAGGGTAGGTTTAGGTCTGTGTTCAATCTTGAATCCCGCTTTGTTATATGTTTTTACAGGGAAATAGTTAATAGGAAAGCAGTGCTTAAGTAATAATAATAATAATAATAATAGTAACAACAACAACAACAACAACAATAATAATAATAATAATAACAGCAGTTAGAGTGTTCAGCTCAGACATTGGCATGAAATTTAGGATTGAGGTATGCGCAGTAGTGATAATGAAAAGAGGGAAAATGTCCAATTCAAATGGAATAAAGCTGGCAAAGGACAGTGTCATCAAGGCATTAAATTCTGAGGAAGGATACAAATATCTGGGAGTCTTAAAGAGTGATAAAATTATGAAAAATAAGATGAAGGAAAAAGTCACTAAAGAATATCTTCGCTGAGTAACGAAAATACTGGAAACCAAGTTAAACAGCAGAATCCTGATAAAAGGGATTAACACCTGGTCTTTATCGCTAATGAGCTATTCTACGCCCTTCCTCGATTGGACAGTAGATGAGCTGAAAGCAATGGACAGGAGGACCAGGAAACTTCTTACAATGCACAAAGCTCTCCATCCAAAGGATGATATTGACAGACTATATGTAGGAAGAGAAGACAGAGGAAGGGGGCTTATCTCAATCGAAGAGTGTGCTGAGGATTCGGTGCTCGGTTTGAAAGAGTATGTTGAGAAAAATAATAAAAGACTAATAAGAGCGGCAAAAGATTGGTATGGAGAATCTGAGGAGTCTGTTGATGTCTTAAAAAAACACCGAGCCGCAGAAAGAAAAAACAGGTGGAAAGAAATCCAATATATGGGCAGTTAAAAGACAAACAACGGATATAGCTGATGATATGTCATGGGCGTGGCTCAGAAGTGGAACATTAAAACGAGAAACTGAATCACTCATTACCGCTGCACAAGATCAATGTATTCGGACCAATTAAATCAAGGCAAAAATAGACAAAACTCAGGAAAATAGCCTTTGTCGTATGTGTGGACAAAAAGAAGAAGGGGAAACGCATATTATTTGTGAATGCATTGAACATGCACAAAAAGAATGCAAAGGGAGACATGACTATGTAGGAACAACAATCAATTATGAACTATGCAAGCAGCTAAATTTCAAACATACTGACAAGTGGTATAAACACAAACCAGAACCTGTCCTTGAAAATAAAAAAGACAGTTGCAATGAAACTTTGAAGTGCAGGCAGATCATTATATAGAAGCTGAAAGGCCTGACTTTATAATTATTGACAAAGAAAAACTACTTTTCAGATTGTGGATTTTGCAATACCTGGAGATGACAGAATTAAAATGAAAGAAAGAAAAAAAATCAAGATTTGGCAAGAGAACTAAAAGTTCTATGGAACAAGAAAGTAACTGTTATTCCAATAGTTATTGGAGCTTTGGCAACAGTTCCAAATTCATTGAAAAATAGATTAAACCAAATCGGAAGCCGAACGAAGATTGAAGCCATGCAGACCACAGCATTGTTGAACACTGCCAGGATCACAAGGAAAGTTTTGGAGCCCTATGGAGGCTTGTTGCCACTGGAACTTTAAGAAAAGTCCACCAAACTATTTTGCTTTGAAATAAACTCAAATAATAATGATGAAAACTTTTTATTTTTCGTCCAAACACACACAATTACATACCTCACTAATCAAGATAATTTGCATTAACTTGCCTATCTAACAAAATTAAATATTTACCAACAAAGTTATTAAAACGATAATAATTCAGGTTTTTGCCCATGGTTGGTTTCTACGAAGGAAAAACTAGTATGTAGTTCGAATAATCATATTGGAAAGTTTGATAGAAAAAATTCCAAACAGCAGAGAAAGCTCTGACAGAAGCATTTGAGAAGATGAAGTATGATCAAGAAGATGACAAATGAAGGATGCCATTATGGTGGCCAATAGGAGGAACAGCCCAACTACCTAAGATAAAAGATCTTAGCAATGAGAAGAAATACCACTAATACCGTATTTGAACACTTCATATAAGACTGTAACAGAATTAATTGGAAAATACATGAGGGAACATGCACCAGAGAATAAAATATGGGATGAAGGACAGCTTGGAGCAGTGAAGGGTGTACTGGGCACAATTAATCAGTTAATCGTTGATGAAGGTATTACGAAAGAAGTAAAGACCTATAAAAGGAATTTAGCTGTAACATTCTATGACTACCAAAGAAAGTATACCAAAATTGGATGATACGAGTGTTAGAGTGGATTGGCATACCGACAGCAGTAAATTTCATTATTGATATAACTAATGAATAAATGGAAAACAAACCTTGAACTCTGGAAAAATGGGAAAAGTATATAAGCAAATACATTGATACAAAGTGGGGATTCCTACAAGAAGATAGTTATTCATATGTTGGATTTTATATTATAGAAATATGTGTAGCTAAACTTTTTGAACAAAGTAAAGGATATCAAATAGGAGAATCGGGAAAGGAGATATCTATCGGAGACATTTTTTGTGGATGATTTTAAGGTATACCAGGAATCACACAATTTATTAAAGAAGATAAATAAAGTTAATGTACAAGGGAACTAAATACAGCTGCTTGTTGTGGTGTTCCAAAATGTCCGGAACTTATATTTAAACGCGAGAAAATGGTAAAATTTGAAGAATTACAAGTGTTGACAAAAAGTATGAATACTCTAGACCCAGATCAGGAGGAAATATATAAGTTCCTTGAAGTGGAGTAGGCAGATGGTATCAAGGCAAAGCAGGTGTATGAAATAGGTAAAGAGGAAATGAAAAAAAGCCTGAACTGCTGATGAAATCCAAACTAAATGATAAAAACTTGATACAAGCAATTCATTCTAAAGTCAAATACTAAATGGCTACAAGCAGCATAGAAGAGAGAAACAGTGCAAGAAAATAATACAATCGTTAATAATCCAGTAAAAGCAATGATGCAAGTTGATAAGTCTTTAGAATTTGTAAAGAATAATGTAAGGTTAGAGGGAGTGTTACTTGAATTAGGATAGAAATTAAGGTCGAAAAGGTGAAGGCAAAGTTAAAAAAGAAATGAAAAAACCGAAAAGAAACATACGAACAGAAAAAAATGCAAAATGATTTACATGAAAGACGAGAACACGAATGCCATCTTTGGTTAAAGCAGAGACTAACATAAAAAGACAGCATAAATAATGACAATGATTGAACAGATAATGAAGACAAGAGGGTGGAAGATTCCAATAGGACTGATTGAAAATGGGAATATCCACTATGCCGAGAATTTAATGAAACAATTGCGCATCTTGTTGCTGAATGTAAAACTATAACCAATTGTGAGTATAAAGCACGACATAACAGGGCATCCTGGGTAGTAACATTAAACTACATCCTGGGGTCTTCCCTGAGGAAGAAGTAGCAGTCCATTGCCCCCCATACCAGCGTCACGGTAAAACTGTTTAACAGTGCAACTGTTACCTACGGCAGATACAAATAAACCTAGTTAGATGTTACTGCGATTGAAGGAAGAACCTTAGGGACTCTACTTCTCTCATTTTAGCTCATGACTACACACCCAAATGAAAAGAAGAAATAATCCAAACTCAGACCGCATCGTCAATCGCGCGGGTCAACAAGAGCCGCGTGACCCAGTGAGTGACAAGGCTGGGCATGAAAAGCCAGATACTGGAAAGCAATCAAAACACTTAAATTTTAGGAAAGAACTGGAGATTGCAACTTGGAATGTAAAAAAGCTGAAAGCACAGGGAAAATTACATACAGTGGAATGAAATGGAACGTAATAATATTCAGATGCTTGGAATTTCTGAGACTAACTGGAATAATAGTGGCAGTTTTAAGAGTGAAAGTTCTTGCAAAATAATTTACTCTGGGAAAACAAATGGATAAGGCCAAGGTACAGCAAGTATATTGTCTAAAAATACTGCTGACACAATGATGGGATACAGTCCAATATCAGATAGAATTTTGAAAGTACGTCTTCAAGCCAAACCCCATAACATTAGTATAGTGCAGTGCTATGCACTAACAAATACCGCATCTGAAGAAGAGATAGATGAATTTTTCAATGCACCACAAGAAACATTAGATTGCATACCAAACAGATACGTCAAACTGATTATGGGCCACATGAATGCTAAAGTAGGATAATCTAAGATAGACAATGAAAACATTGGAACTTTTGGTCTTGGTAACAAAAATGATAGGGGAGATGCACTATTAGAGTTTTGTAAAGCAAACAATCTTGCAATAACTAATACCTTGCTTAATCACCATCCACGAAGACTGTATACATGGGTTTCACCAGATAAATTAACAAGAAATTAAATTGATTATATCAGGAAAAAAGTGAAAGAGTTGTGTAAAGAACACAAAAGCTCTATCTGTAGCTGATTGTATCAGTGACCATCAAGTATTAATGGCAAAGCTGCAATTGAGATTGAAAAAGATTCCACAACCACAAACACCACTTAGACTTAATTTCTCAACAATCAATGAAAATTGCTGTATGAATATCTCCAACAAATTTCAATCTCTTTTTAGAATGTGAGATAGAACAATTATCACCAGATGAATTATGGACGTTAGGAAAAGATATTTTTCTTGAAGTTGGTCCCAACACAATTCAAAAAAAGAAAGAGACAAATAAATCATGGATTTGAACTCTTGAAGCTGTAGAAAAAAAACGAAAGATGAAAAAATCTAAGAATTGAGATAACTCAGAAGAATACAGAAGAGAAAATGCGAATGTACAGAAACTAGTGAGAAGAGACAAAAATCAACAAATAAAAAACATATGGAAAAAGTTGGAAATGAATTCAATCACCAAGTCAACAAAAGATCTTTATAAGGGTATAAATATGTTAAAAAGAAAATTCAAACCAACAATGGAGACTGTAAAAGATAAAGATGGTATTCAGCGAAAGATTAGAAGTAGCTGAACTTGTACTTGTAAAAAATGAGGGAGAGAACGTATTAAACTTTTTCTTTGAACTTTGCTCAAAAATATGGAAAGAAGGAATATGGCCAGAAGACTGTTTAACTTCAAAATTTGTACCAATTCCAAAAAAGAAGATACAATGGAGCAGTAATAAAAGAACAATAGCATTCATTAGTCACTGTTTCAAAATATTGTTAAAGATTATTGCTGGCAGAATGAACAACGAATTAGAACAAGAAATAGCTGAAGAGCAAAATAGTTTTTGGTCTCTTGTAAAGGAACAAGAGACCAAATACTCAATCTGAAGATAGTGATGGAAAAACACAACAAAAGAAAATAAAACATCTCTAAGTGTTTCATTGACTACAGAAAGGCATTTGACACTGTTGTTCAAGATGTTCTTTGGTCTTCAATGGTTGACATTGGATTTCCAAATCAAATTGTTTTGCTTACTAAGCAACTCTTTGACAAACAACAAGCTACCGTCAGAGCAAACTATGAATTAACTAATTCCTTCAAAATTGGGCAGGGTGTTCGACAAGGATCTATTTTATCACCACACCTGTTTAATATCTATTCAGAATGCATAATGAGAAATGCACTTAAAGACTTTCAAAGAACAATCAAGGCTGGAGGAAGAGTTACAACCAATCTTTGCTATCCTGACGATATAGCTCTCCTTGCAGGAACAATGGAGGAGTTAAAGGAGCTTGTTATTAGAGTAAAAGAAGCTAATAAGAAAGTTGGACTATACTTACAAACTTACAAAAGACCAAGCTCATGAAGATGACTGGAGATCCAATAAACATTGTAATAAACCGTCTAGTTATCAAAGGTAAAACCATCGAGACAGTAAGTAAATTTTCTCGTTTAGGATCACGGACAACTGTACTGATACCAAAGAAATAAGAAAAAGAATTGATATTGCAAGAAATGCGGTAATCAGTCTCACTAATATATGGAAGGACAGGTCAATATCCCTTAAATTAAAACCAAGAATACTATCAACTCTTGTGTTTCCAATTGCAACATATGGTTGTGAATGCTGGTCTACAAAAAAGACTGATGAAAAAAGACTCAAAACTTTTAAGATTTGATGTTACAGTAGGATTTTAAGAATTAGTTGGACTGAAAAGAAAACAAACGCATGGATTTTAGAAAAGGTTAGTCAATCAACACTTTGTAGCTCCATTTCCAAAAGGAAACTAACATTTATTGGTCATGTTGCAAGAAGTACGGGTATTGGACATGATATATCAGCAGGAATGGTAGAAGGAAATAAAAGAGAAGAATACCGAAGACAAGAATAGCTGATAACATCAAAGGGGTGACTGGAATGACAATGGCTCAGATGCTGAAAAATTCAAGGGACCGGAAATAGTGGAGAAGAATTGTGGGGCATGCCACGGCGGATCATGAAAATGATCCTTCTGTTTGATGATGATGATGAACAGGGCGTTAATGATTTATAGATTCTGTAAATTAAGAATAAAAATATTGCAAGTATTTACTATTCATCTTCTCCAACATACTGATAATCTTTAAGTAGGTCATATCAATAAGAAAAGTTTGTATCAGTCGTTACTATATCAAACGTTCTGGATTTTTCCATTGTTTGTTTTGCATACAGAATATATATTAGATGGTTCCTATACAAAAGTTTATGCAAAATAATTTCCAGTAATAACAGAATTTCACCTTTGTTAATAGTTAAGTCTGGTCGTTGATCTTAATCTGTTGTAATTGATGGATTTGGGTAACCCTCAATATCTGAAAATGATTGTAACCCTTGTGATTTGATCGTTTTCTGAAGATTTAATAGTATTGGATGATGACAGCAGTTATATCCGAGTTCACGTAGCGCAGTATTAAATCCACTAATGACATGACCAAACGTTTGTTCCTCGTCGCAAAACTTACAAGACGAGTTGTTAGTTTTTGATCCCGTTTGTACCATTTGCCAGCGTGTTGTTTAGATAACGGATGATGCAACTGTATATATTTCCTACTAGACGACTGATGATGTTTGACCAAAGGTTGACAAATTTATAATCAACGTATTTTCATATGAATTTAATTACCAGGCTTTGCATGTTTAGGTTTTTAATTAAGAAACTTCCGTCAGATAAAGGAATTCGCTCTAATCGTTCACGTTTTGAATTTAACTGGTCATATCAAACATTTGTTACTGCTGTTGATTTATAAACCTCGTAAATATTATCATTTACTGTATTGTCTAATTTTACTTCTGAATGTTCTTGTAGGTGATAATAAAAGCCAAAGACTAAACTTGCACTTTGACTAAGTAACAATACTAATGTACCATTTACTGGTATTTCAAGCCAAAGCCTGATGTATATGCCTTGATACAATTTCTAGATATTATTCTTCACCGAGAAGTCATTTGTCATAATTAATAAACCAAATTCACCACAAAATGATTTAAAGATGCGGTTGATGTCATCTGGTATGTAATGGTACCGTAAAACAGTTTGAATAAATGAATAAATGAATGAAAGACTTCTCCAAAAGCAGTTTTGAGGTCCACTAGGGTAATTGCTACCTCTTTTGTTGTTTTCTCGGATGGTTAATAATATTATTCATTTTAGCTTTTGTTTGGATGTCCCACTCATAGGAGGTGTAAACCATATTAATATGGTTTACTCCTGGTATGAGTGGGATATTAATAACAATGATAATAATACGAAATTTAATAACAATAATTATTATTGTTATTATTATTATTGCTCATTTATTACCTGGGGAAATACAACTCAAAATTATGATTTGTTAATAAGCAATGGGTCAAAGAAGACAAATTGTCTACAAATGGATCATCTTTCTTATAGGGATTTCTTGAAGGTTTGTGTCATCCCCATATGTACAAGTTTCTGTAACTATTTTTAGATTAGTAGTGCATAACATTAATAAACCATGCAATGTTTTCCTGGAACTTGTCTACTGCACCAAATTACTAAAAGTATGGTTGTAACAAACATTCCCTAAAGCTTCATTATTTTTACTTTTATCACCATTATCACCATGATATTTGGTTTACCGTCCTGTTAAATACTAGGCATGCGTTAATCGTGGTTTAGTGATTGGCTTCCAAGTTGACCTATATTTGACCAGGTCCCAATCCCTTCTTATCACTTCAATCCCTGTTTTCTTTGGTCTACGTCTACTAGTTGACCTACCTTTACCAAATGGACCCACTACCTCAAGTTCTCTGTTCTTAGTGATGTCAATTTCGATGTCTTTATATTTCCTTACCCTCTTAACTTTTTTCTTGATATGCTGTTCTCTGCTTGAATTGTCATATTAATTAAATAACGCTTTCTTTTTTTGTAGTCTTTAACAGTTATCACAGATCTATTTGCTTGTATCCTTCGGTCTGTGTAAACTTTGAAATCCCACGAGGTAGTGATATTTTCTCCAGCTGCCACTGTATGGGGTTCGCGGTCATGCTATCAGGTGCAACTGTGCTTACTATGTGAAAGTTCAGGTGAGTAAGTTACGTGAGAGAGATAAGCTTCAGATAGTCTCAATCTCAATTTATGCTTGTCCTGAGAAAGTGATCCCAGACACCAGTGGAGCTGTGCCTAGAGAATCACAGTTGCAATCCGTTTACATCACTATAGACCCTTTTAAGTATTGACAAGAAACTGATACAAGAAACAATACATTTCGAAGTCTCCGTTGAAGAACTATCCTTTGAACAAAATTGGGAGCAAAAAGCTCCAGAATTAATTGTGTGAACATGTTTATCCTGAGGGATAAAAAATCCCTAACTGATGTAATTTCATGATCTTAAAACCCAATAACTCTAGCCTGCAAGACCTAAAGTGTTGATTTTCCAGTTTTGGGAACTTTTTTCGCCAGACATACTGGAGTTCACAATATCTTTTTCCGTACAGTAATCAATGTTACACTCCTTAAAATAATCCACCAATATTTATGCCTCCATTGCTTCAGTTATTGTATGGAAAGTTATATCAGCCCATGCAAGGACTACCGAGTTTACACCTTATTAAACACAATTACCACAATTCAAAATACTGAATGAGGCAGGATTCATATTTTTTGAGAACTACGACATATATGCAAATCTCCACAGTTGTTGGAATGTTATTATTTAATAAAAACTATGTGCCTTCAGTTTCGTTATGTAGCAGTATTTATTTAATGGCGAGTATTATTGCAGATGAGTAGAGAGGGAGAGCGAGAGAGAGAGAGAGAGAGAGAGAGAGAGAGAGAGAGAGAGAGAGAGAGAGAGAGGAGAGAGACAGTCATACGATACATACAAGTTTTGAAATTAGTGTATTGTGCTGCATGGTTTTATGTTTTTTGAGGAATGATATCGTGAACTTTGCATACATAATAGTAGTACAAAGTTAAAAATTGGTATTTGTGATTGGTATTTTAATTATTTTATTGGTATTATAATTGTTTTATAGGTGCAAGTTAACATATGTACAGGGTTAAGACATTTTTAATATTCCAAAGCTTCATCGTATCATTTTAAAAACTAAACCAAGTCCCAAATGTAAAATTGAGAATCCGCAAATGATATATACCTTCCAACAAATTCACGAAAATATGCAGTTTTGTTCAAACGAAAAATTGAAATTGCCCAATACGAAGAATTTAACTTATTTTTAAAGTTCCCACATATGAACAAATGTATTCTACTGTGCCGCAGTACAAATAACTAACTAAACTCTCCATGGCTGATCGGTAGTACGTGTCTACAAAAAACATTTTTGAGTTTTAATTGAAGATTGCTTGAAAAAGCATAAGTATTGATAAAGTTCAGCGGATCTTTTTATTGACTGTCTTTATATTTTATTACCTACATATTGTTTAATAGCTATATATATTGTAAATATATATTGTGAATATATATGTAATTTAATTATAGGGTTTCCCCCTTTTTTAAAAATTCACGATGAAAGGCAACTTATGTTTAAACGAAGAACTTAAAATTGCTTTATCCGATTGATTTGACATACCAAATAAAATACAGTTTATAATCCTAAGTGCCAACTTATCAACTCAGCCAAAAGTGAATTAGACAAGGTGAGAAAACTTATAATAAAGGACATCAATTCGCGTTCGTAAACCAGGTAGTAGTCAATTAATGGATTAGTACGAGCCATGAAATTAGTTGGTTCCAAAGTGAAGCTAACAAACCCGAATGCAAGTTTATCCAATTAGACATTACTAAGCTTTACCCATTCATAAACCAAATAACTAAAGATGCTACCAGAATAATAAAACATTGCCCTAAATACCTACTATACAAAGAAGATACAGCTTGGATGAAGAAAAACAACAGAAGCTCGTTTGACGTGACCATGGGATCATCCGGTGGCGAGAAGATATGTCAACTTATTGGTACCTATTTACTGTTCAAAATCAACAACCTTGTTGAGGAAGAAAATGCTGGAATTCAACGTTACGATGATTCAATTTTATTACGCACAGCAAACAACCAAACAACCGAGCAATCTATAAAAAGCGTACAAATCTCATTAAACTCTTTGCAAACCCTGGAGTCGATTTAGAAATTGTCACTAAATTGAAGCAAGTCAGCTTCCTTGAGGTCACATTTGAGCTGTCAAACAAAGCAAGCTGTCGATACAAAAAGAGCCAACGATAATTTGCTATAGGTGCACATGAGGACAGTTTACCCCCCAAATACACCAAAGTGCTATAGTGATTATGTTATATATTTTATGTCTTGGAAGATGCCCGAGGATCTGTGAACTTGTTGTAACACAAAAGAAAAACCATCTTTTTAAAATTATGTATATATATATACCGTTTAGTCTGCTTTTTCTCTTTCTAAAACAGAGTGCTCGATGCAATTACTCAGATAAGTATAGCAATTTAATACTACAAGAAGAGAGTCAGTAAAAGAAACAAAACTTGATCAATACTCAGTTTCATGCCCTATGAAGCAGTCTTGACTTCTATATACATAGATATAAATTTATATATAGATTTTCGTTCTGTATTGTTCAGAAAAAGTAAATCAAAATAAATAAATTGTCTTAAAAAACATTTTTGACAAGGTAACAAGTTTAAAAATCAATCCCCCCAAATACAATAAAAACAGCAGACTTCAAGAATAACTGATGGCTGGATGTTCTCTATTATTTGTTAGAGTTAAATCCACATCTAGCTGTGGAAAAAATAATCTATAGTGTGACTACCGTGTCGTGTTTTTAAAGAGAATATGTTAAAGTTGATAAAGAATGGGCCAGTACTTACTTCAAGAGAGAGAAAAGGTCCCAGCATTGTAAATGCACACCAGACAACAAAATTGCTTACTGTCAGGCAAAAAATTACTTATACTCCTTTTGTACTAAATATTCTAAGCTGTTCTGTTTTTAAGTCTTTGGCAACAATATGAGATGTATCTCGTGCAATTGGAAATGGCTTCTCTTCACTTTCGACTGAAGATAGAGATGTTGTGATTTTATGCTTATTCTCCTCATTTACGTCTTCTGCTTGGGAAATCATTGCTTTATGAGAATGTTTGTATCTAAAAAAGACCAAACTTTTTCATGTGAAATTACCTTTAGAATTATAACCATTACTATCTATACAATCGACAAAAATCTTTATAGAATATCGTTTTGGCAAAAGCTCCAGTCGAGGTTTTTTTAGATGTCCTACAACATTTCTATGTTTGATAGTTTCAACTGGATACTTAATAACAGTATCCACAATATCTGCTGGTATCATTTGTAGTTTTCTTTTTTAACCTTAGGTAAAAACCTACATGTTTTTGCACGCAAAGTATCATTTTCCATTATCTTTACATTACAGCTATTAACTCTAACTGTAACTTAACAATTTTATCTATAACTCACAAGTAAATAGCTACAATTGCTCACCTTGTGTAACCTTTTGTTTTCTATGATAGTAAGACATCTCTTTCTAATGGCTATCTGGAGCCACTTGTGTCTTTTTTGTAGTTTAAATATTCAGTGACAAAAGCCTACACACTTTACACAAGAAAAGGAAAGTGGATTCATTTTTGTGATTAAGAACCGTACAAGGTATAAAGCAACGAAGTGTATGGAACTGTAAAGAAAAGACAGGGAAAATAGCTAGAGCAAGAGGTAAGGGTTATTGGAGTTACTAAATGCTCACTATGATATGAAAAAAGTATAATTATAAAAAAGTCCGACCAATGTCCAAGCAAAATAAAACTTAAAAATCAAAAGCAAGAGAATGTAGGGACTTAATAGAATAATTTAGAAGATCCCTTAAAAGTGAAGAGGACTGCTAAAGTTTAAGTAATACGGGAACTAAAGAAAATTAAAGAACATAAAGTAATGGGATTTTATACCACTACCTAGCATTCATTCAATCAGTAGTATTCATTGAATCCCAGTGTTAGATGGCAGCTGCTCGTAAATAACCTTACTGTAAAACTGTGGAACGATAAATTTTGACCAATTAATTTTACCTGTTTAGAAAACAAGGTCTGGCCAGCTAGGTTCTTTGGCATAGTTAACTATTTCAAACACCTGAGAAAGAATTCATTTCGTTATAATTTGAATAAGATACAAGAACATTCACTACTTCTCTATGTAAAGAGCTGCAAACTTTTGTTAGGGAAACATATCGTAACGTGACTTCTGAAATCTGGGTGATTTTCGTTTAAATTCTAAATGGTGTTGTTGGGTCAATGTGAACAGCTGTCGGATTTAAAAGTTAAGGATTTGACTTCAAAATGGAGATTTCTATACTTGTAGTTTCAGATAAATGAATGAACATTGAGCTGTAAATAAGACAATACAAGTACTTCGAATGCTGTATCAACACCCTGGCAGAAAACACATCCATTTAACAGTTTTCTTGGAGTCTAAGCCAAGCATAGAACTTAAACTTCTTCTCCTTGAATTGTCGTCCATGTACATTCCCATGGGAAGAATTTCCTCGATATTTATAACAAGCAGTTATATCAGTTTTATTCAGTCATCATTTTTATGTGACTATTTAGCGAAAGAACAAATAAGAACCAGCATAGAACTCCAACTTGAATTATTAACTTAAAAATAAAAGACAATTTGATTTATGATTCCAAAAAACTTCTAAGAAGACACGATTTTACTTTTTGCATTGTCACCACATTTTTACATTGTTTATATCTTGATTTACAGAACAGATGGCCACCTAATTCACCTTTTGTATTAATACTTGCACTCATTTTTCTTCTTCATACATTAAAAACACCAACTACGCCACTTCTACTTTGACTTCTTCTCCATTTAACTTTTAGCAATATTCTTTCTTTTATTGAGTACATGAAATTGTTTTACAATGGAATCGTAGCTCCAAATCACCAGCTTCACTGTAAGTACAGTACTGGGCCTTGGTGATTTCAGAAGCATTCGTACTTCTTACCACTTAATGTATTTTATTATATTATATTATATTATATTATATTATATTGTTGCTCTTTCGATTGGAAATATCTCTTAGCATGTAGTAGTTACTGACATTATTTCTGTTACCATATATAATAGAACAATGCAGCTTTGCAATATGTAAGAAAAACTTTTGTAAGTATCAGAAGGCAACATCTCACCCAAAATTGAATATCACCATAGCAACGTCCCAGCCTCGTTTGCATTAAGGCATTTTTTCTCGTAATGATGAATGTTAACTTGAAATAGGAGAAAAAACAAATTGAGCAACTTAACATACATGAACAATTTTCATAAATTTTAAAAAATTTTCCGAAACACTTATGTTGCTTCATTTTTGTTATAAAACTNAATTGAGCAACTTAACATACATGAACAATTTTCATAAATTTTAAAAAATTTTCCGAAACACTTATGTTGCTTCATTTTTGTTATAAAACTATAACGATAAATTCTTGCCGTCAGAAAGAAAATTGCTAGCTCTCAGGATGAAAAGTACAGTCTTAATCAATATGTATGAAGTTTCTTTGCCACAATTTTTGTATTTCCTGTAAGCTATTTTCTAAACTTAAAATATTCGTCATCAAATCACTTTAACAATGTAAAAAACACTAACACTATCAGTGGTTGACTTATTATTATTATTATTGTTATTATTATTATTATTATTATTATTATTATTATTATTATTATTATTATAATATATATATATATATATATATTGTCAGATTCACAAAATCGAAAACCAGGTGTACTTTTTCAATTTCGACAAATTTTTCAAACTTCCCTTTTTTTATGGTTTCATTTTATGTAGTATACCTTTATTAATATCTGTATTATCTTATCTAAAAGCAAACTACAAAAGGTTTGAAACTCACCTTATCAAAGCGCACAAAGCATATCATTGTACAACAAAACCCTACCAGTAGTACTATCTTTTCTGTGTAGTAGTATTGTCAAGGTTGCACTGGATGGGCGGTCCTCTAGTAGTTATTCAATCAATGCTGGCTTTTCTCATCGTTCTGTATTAGGTAAGACTTAAGTTTACAATTTATAAATGATCCGAATGATTTCATCTTTTCAAAACTAGGTATATTTGCCAACGAAATTAAATTTTTTTTCTTATGTAGGTCAAACCACATCTGTTAGGAATAACTAGAATGACGAATCTTCTTGAGCATGATCTATGCACCACCCCTAAATTGGAAAGAAACTATAAAGTCACTTTCGATGAGTAGAAAACACTCTTTTCTTTTAAATACCACATAAACCCCATTCTTCCACCTGTCGCAATGTTTGACTTTCAGCTCCTTTTACAGCTCTGATGTTAGGCTTCTTTCCTTCCCTCAAGATCTTTGTTGAAATTTTATATCAACGCTGTTGCATAGTTGCTTCTTTGAAACTTGGCTCTCTCTACAGGGAGCAAAAGTACTCTTCTCAGAAAAGTAAGTTACTTTTTTTACTTACTTTAAGTGAAATTCTGTATATTTTTGTTTTTGTCATTTTCATGTAGCATGTATGCTAAATTGGGTTATGGAAATAAGTGATATCAAATATTTTTTATTTTCATGGGTTTCGATAATGGATTTTTGATAAAGAGATTGGTATATTATTGACAAAAATATTACACAGCTATAAAACAATCGCTTAAGTTTCAACATTTATAAAGCTAAACAGGGCAATAGAAGCATTTACCGATTAAGTAAACTAGTTTTGAAGTAAGCACAAAAACTAAACTTAACAGGTCCTATTTTTCCAGATAGCTAAGGGAAAAACACATAATTTCTAAAGAAGGCTTCCCAAGGTTACTTTACAGTTAAACTACGAGGCCAGGAAAGGCCATTTCCTTCCCATATCTGCTGTAGGACATACGTTAAGAACTTACGGAGTCCTGTAAATTCTCCAAGTATGTTCTACAGCAGATAAGGAATAAGAAAAGGGAAAATGTGCAATTTCTTGTCCCGATGATATTTTTGCAAGGATAACGAGAACAAGTACCATGTTTAATACCTCTCTGATCCTTCTATGATAAAACCGGTTCCACATGGCTTCAATATTGCCTTTTCTGAGCCTATTGTCACCCTTGAATCTTCTTCAGGCTGTTAATCTGATATCACGGCAAATAGAGATGAGTTTGGTATTTTTAGGAAAGAGGTAAGAGACTAATCAATGCTATAGACTCAGAAAGAACTTAACAATCTGACACGAAACTTGATCCTTTCCAAGGAGTCTCTTTAACTGTTGAGTTTAAGTCTTTGGGAGAGATGTTCAATGGCATAAAGGGAGCATTTTATGGGTATCGGAATCGTGGAAGAGAATTTATAAAATTCTTTACGTTTGATGAATAGTTTTTACTGATCTACTACAGCATCATTGCCGCCCTAATCAAACTAGATGGTCTGATTTTGATAACACTAAATATACTATATAAAATAGGTATATATTTGATGGTATATAAAATAGGTATACATTTGATGATGTACACAATGGTGCTGCTGCACAAAGTACGGAATTCATAGTTTTAATAATTTTGTAGTATAGGAGCCATATTTGGGAAAAGAAATATATTTATAGGTTGAAATCGAATTGGAAAGCAAAAACTTTTGAGTTTTTATTAATAGTTGCCTACTATTGCAAAAAGAAAGACGAAGAAAATAAGATATGCTCAAAACTTATTTTCATGAGTAAATTCTACATCGATTTTGTATAGTGTCTTGTTAATATTTGTTACAGATACTCACTATTTTCCTATGTTTGTTAAATTCTTTTATCGTCATTAAAAATACTTATTCACACTTCACACTTTTCATAGTGATACTTTTGAAATTTAATATTTCTTATAATCTTCACAATTTTCCCCTTTAATAGTCGTATGTTTAATAATGACAGACTTATTGTTGAATTCGTTTGAAAATTCATTTTCTTTGAAAATATATTCAGGTCTTAGCTTGATCTAGATTTATTAAAGCTGCAATTGACAACCGTAAAAACTTTTAACCCAGCAGGATAGAAAAGCGTATCATATCAGCAAAAGCTGAATTATGGCATGTATGATTACAATTGTTTTATAAGATTAAAAATGTTTTATTATACAATTAATTAGCTATCACAGTTTTAAGAAACTGAAATATTCCTGAAATTAAACTTATTTCTGTATTTGCCCACCGATGCACGATATTTCTTGAAATGCTGTGACTTTTGGTCTATGCTTAGGCTTCATGGATTTGATTCTTTACAATAAAAAACAACTATTAATTAATTTCATAATACATGTACCATGTACAAAACAAGGTCAAGATGGGAGTGTTCAGAGTAAGGAACAGTTTGTGGTATCACATGAAGATTTACTATGTTGACAAAAAACATCTGATCAGCAGTGCATTTAACTTAATCACCTTGAAAAATATCTGATCTCATGACCCCTCTATATTCTCGCTCACCAGCAGGACATAGAATTTAAAAAAATAGGACAATTTTTTTGTCCAAGACCAGCCTGTACTATCAGTCTAAGTACTTTGAATCCACTGTCACATCCACTGCGCAAACTAGAATCAAATTTTTACAAATGTGTTTGGCAATAGCATTGAAAAAAGCCTTCGAAATGGCGGATGACAGCCGCTTTCAATTATATAAGCTCAGATATTAGATACGATTGTTCTTTTATAAGTAAAATAATGAATGAGGATGGAAAATTCAAGTGGCCACAAAGCACCCTTAAAAGAGTAAAGACAATAATTTCTACCCTTTCGGAAATTCATTGTAAAATTGAAAAGATGAATGAAATATAGTCAATGGTACAGGATAATATGGTACAATAAATCAATGGGTCAACAGCAGGGTTTTTAGTCCCTTTTTCGCTCTTCAAAAACTAAATTTTTAGGATGAAATTGAAGTAAAACAAATAAAATTTGAAACTGTGTAAACAGTCATTCTGTTTGGGTCTGTATGTGAATATTTTAATCCAATTTGCTGTCTGTGCAGATTTCACACAAAGACATCATTTTGATATCTTGGACAGTGAAGGAATAAGTTATTTTCTTACCCACTTCCCCTGTGTTAAAAGCTATTGTTTTGTTTATTGTGTCATGCCAAGAAAGACAACAATCATCTGGAGTCATCTTGATCATTCTTTTTCTCGTCCCTTCTACTAAATTATACTAGGAGAAAACAAAATCCTCAGTTTTCTCTTAAAATGTCAAAATATGAGTACATTATCATTACACGTCGGAACAGTCAGCTATGAAAAAATATAATTTGGCAAATAATTTATCTGCGTAAAAGTAAAGTCGGATTTTAAACAGAACCCTGATGAACATAACAAGAATTGATGGAGTAACTACCTAAGGAATGGCCATTTAGTACAAGCTTTTAACAATACTATCGCATAGATAAAATCATGATACAGATTCGATTTTACCCAACAAATTGTATGCTTAGTATTTTATAAGACGAAAGAGCTGAACTTTCTTGGAAGTCTTCAACAGCCCCCAGATTCGTTGGAAATTCCAGGAATACGGCAAATACCTTTGGTGATAACAGAAAAATGTTAGCACTGTTTTGTAAAAAAAATGAGAATACTGGTATCCAACGAAATTAAGAAACTCGAAATATTGAAAAAAATTATATTTCTTAACAAAATAATGACCTGTCAGAGGACAAAATCACCCTTATTTTGTTTTCTTTTCTTGCACTCATTAGAGATGCATTTAGCCTACCCTCAATACACAAAGAGTGAGTATTTTTGACTTTTTAAAATAGGCTTTACAGTAGACCAAAAAGTTAAACTACATGCAAGAGTCCATCAAAGTATCCTTACATTCAAAATTATGAATGAAAAAAGATATATCATAGGATTACTAATCTACCACTTAAATTTTTCAAAACATATGAAAACAGTAGGAGCTGTTAAATCCACTCAGAGACTGGATAAAGCATTTGTGAAATAAAATGGTCTTGTGTTATTTACCCGAAAGGAGAACCCAAGCATCGGGCTCGTTTCTCCTTGCTTTTTGTAAAATTTCGTTATGGTTCGATTGCATCATTACTGAAACGTTAGGGAATTTATTTACTTTGCTGAATATAGGTGTAAGATAAGCCAAGGAATGTAAGAGGTAAGGAATAATGAATCCTTTTCTCAAAGATGTTAATTTTCTGTTGATTGTTGTTCTTTTATTTTTCTGCTTTAAGAGTAACTGGTTAATTTTGTTTGACCTCCTCTAACTCCAAATGCTACAACTACCAAGTTACTGCTGGTCAATCTACAAAAAAATATGAGGAGCCCTGATTTTGTTTTCTTTTGCAGTATTGTGCGCTTTTTAATAAGAAATACAAATGGTCTTGGCACACATTTGCATTATTAACTCTAGGCAAGTAAAAAATTATTTTTTTGTACTATCTGCAGCAATGACATTTTAACCGACTGTGCTCAGATAAATTACAACAACAACAACGTTGAAAAGATTTTCTGAATATGGTGTAGCCTAAAAATCTTAAATGAAAATTAATGAGTGTTTTTGTCCAAGAACATCTGTAAATGCATGAAACGCGTAGCCAACACACGCAGAGTTGTTGTTTTCCGAGTTTAATCTTAACAGTGTGCACAATCTAGCCACTTCAACAGCTGAGAATGTTAAGATTCCAATTAAAATTGTCTTTTCTGGCTCCTGATTAAAAATTATGGGTAATCAGGGTCAAAGCAAGAAAATTCCAAATAAGAGCAGGCACATAGAATGTGAGGACATTATTCCAAGCAGAAAGATTAGACAATGTAAAGCAAGAGATGGGTAGAGTGGGAATAAACATCCTGGGAATTAGTGAAACTAGGTGGAAAGGTATCGGAATATTCAAGTCAGAAAAAAATACCATAATATATTCAGGTAGATGCAAACATGAAAAAGGAGTNGCAACTCTAATTATTTCAAGGAATCCGGGAGAAGAGTGAATAAATAATTAAAGGTAACACCCAACAGAATTGTCAAAATGGTTTAAGTTAGATAAAAACTCAACTGGTGATCAGAATAATATATTTCTTCTATGTTATTTATAGATTTTGAAACAAAGAGACTTTAATGCTCCCCTGTTAGACATGTCTGACATTTGTAAACCTTTACATACTTGCATTAAGTTTACTGAATGTGATAAGTCATTTAAAAAGTGTACTTTTCTTAGGAACGTTGTTCTTTATATATAAAGAACAATATTTGTTCTTTGGTTGTTAAAGGGAAAACTTTAACAACCAAAAAGTTAGATTAGGAAAGCTTTCATAAATACGTGGGGCATTATATTGTGGACTTCAAATCGAAAATGTAGCACTTATTTTTGTAAAAAGTAAAAATTTTGTAGCTCGATAAAATTTTAGCATTCTTGTCCTTTGTTGCAAATCCTGTCCTTGTTGACATTGGTCTTCCTACGCTTTATCTAATTTAAAGGATTAAAGTTAAGGTTTCGTTACTTTATTATATTTTATTCTCCTTCCAATTACATATAATATTTAAAAAAGAAAATTCGTGCCTAACTCTCAGAACGCAGCATTGAAAATATAGAAACAAGGGACAATGTATGCTATTGAAAGTAAGGTTAACAAGAGGGTGATAATCAGTAGTTATGAACAAAGTCTAGGTTCTATACATTAATTGACTGAAGTTTAGGGTCAATTTCTTGTCCAAAATGTCACTTTATTTCTTGGAAGAAAGTAAGTTTATTCAAAAAGATAGCACAGTAGTAGCAATGTAGCCATGACGATAAAAGTAGCAATGTTGTGGCATTTGAACTTCCGATAAATGGTTGGGATGACGCTAAAACAGCGAAATTACATATTTTTAATCCAGTACCTAGAGTTAAAAAAGAGCAATAATACCAAAAGACAGCCCTATTTATAAGAGAAATAAACAGAAAAACTCATTGTATTTAGTTTTGGTATTTTGTGACTAACTAAGCTTTAAAATTTTCTATTCTTTTAAGCATTTTAGTGAGTTCTTACATAATTTTCACTGCCGTCATCAAGACAGTTTCTTTCTAAAACTACTCATAGTTTCCCATAAAAACTAAAGTTTCCTTTTTTCAAACTCCGATGCAATAATTAATTTTATTAAATAAATTACTGTTTTATTATTTAATTTTAATAATCATTAATACAACTAAAAAGGTCTCTTTTTGTAATTTCTAGCTATAAAGACAGTTGCTTACAGTTTTTTACAAAAGTAAGAAGAAAATTATTTAAAAAAACATCTGCTATTCCATTTGGTTTATACCCTTGTCACATCAACCTATCCCTGATGACATTCTTGATTAATTTTCCGTGTTCCGATTCCAGAGGCCCTCTAAACAAGCCTAACCAAATTATTACACTAAGCCTTAGTTCAGGGTAGCAGAAGGGAATATCCCTCCCAGGTAGTGGTCGCACCCTGCCCTTTTGCGAGTCCCAGGTCCAGTTACCCAGCTGGTGGCACCTGGTATGGGTCCCTGCTCAGGGTTACGAGCGATAGCCAACGAGTGATTCTGCGTTAATTCGATGATGAAGGCGGATGAGCTACGACCACAATAGTCAACAGCAGTTAATACAGGCGGAGGAACTGCTGGGAAGGGAAATGGTGATCATCCTAAGTTCACCCTACAGTAGGCAATGGCGAACCACTGTAGTATCTAGCCTAGTAATACTATGATTATGCCAATAGTTAATAATAGAGATAACGGCGTTAGGGAGGTTGTACAAGAAAATACTAATCTCTCGCCCGGTATGTGCCCTCATGTCGAGCAGGTGAGGCCAGACCGTCAACCAGCTACTGCGAGATATACAATTAATACAAGAAAATTCCAAATAAGAGCAGGCACATAGAATGTGAGGACATTATTCCAAGCAGAAAGATTAGACAATGTGAAGCAAGAGATGGGTAGAGTGGGAATAAACATCCTGGGAATTAGTGAAACTAGGTGGAAAGGTATCGGAATATTCAAGTCAGAAAAAAATACCATAATATATTCAGGTGGATGCAAACATGAAAAAGGAGTAGGAATTATCTTAGATGAAAATACCTCAAGATGCTTATTAGGATACTGGTGTTTGTCAGATAGAGTGATGATAATCAAACTGAATGCGAAACCCTTCAATATAGTAATAATGCATGTATATGTACCAACAACTGGCTGTAAAGAATCTGAACTTGACAAATTTTATGAAGGGATGAAAAAAGCAATGGAGCAATGTAAATCTGATGAATTATTAATGGTAATGGGAGACCTTAATGCAAAGGTAGGAGATGAAAGAATATATGATGTCGTTGGCCATCATGGTTTGGGAGAAAGGAATGAGATAGGTGAGATATGGGTAGAATGGTGTTGTGACCATGATCTATTCATAACAAACACATGGTATCAACAACTAGCAAGAAGAATATATACGTGGAAACGCCCAGGTGATAGAACACGAAATCAAATAGATTATATTGCTGTCAAGAAAAGATATAGAAATGCA
>RDPX01000031.1:4178789-4209074 GCA_003991215.1 Morbakka virulenta
GAAAAAGAGAGAGAGAGAGAGAGAGAGAGAGAAAGAGAGAGAGAGAGAGAGAGAGAGAGAGAGAAAGAGAGAGAGAGAGAGTGTGTGTGTGTGTGTGTGTGTGTGTTTTCTTGCGACATCAAATATTTAATGTCCTATAAACCATGTGGGATTTATTAACTTTTTGATTTTTTTAACATAGCAAGTATATTCTGAGTTTAAAAAAACCCAATATAAACGTTTGGTACGTAGGATTACTGTACGCTGTCATGGCTGCTAAAGAAACGTAATATCCAACTAAGGTTTAACACGCGGTTGGAAAGGTGATAGGGTAGAGGAATGCTCTCGTCATAAAATGGAACTTATAGCTTGTATCTATTTGTGAGGTCCTCAGTAAACCAAGGAGAAGCCAGGTTACGACCTACTTTACAATATTCAGGTTAGGGTGCAGTCCCCTGTTTCCCGGGGAAATTAAATATTAAATAAAAATTGTCTTTTTTTCCAAAAGTGAATTAAATTCTAATGTAAATAATCTGAAAATGCTGTCTGTGCATGACAAAAATTATAAACGAAACAAAAGCTTGTCAAATCACGTCGATAACATTGCAAAATTAATTCAAAAACAAGAAGTTTAAACAGTAAGCACTCAGTTAAAATGACGGACTTTGAAAATATTAATATCCAAAGGAAATAGGATGTGCGGAATTATTTTCTCTACAACCTAGAGCAAGAAATAGCCTAGTGTAAAAAAGTTCCTAAGGAAATCAAAGTTGGTGGATCTAGTACCAAAGGGATGATCGAGCATCTAAAATTAAAACACAAAATTGAAGTCAAATTAAGTCAAATCACAAAATTGAAGTCAACATCAGTCCA
This sequence comes from Morbakka virulenta, assembly GCA_003991215.1. NCBI lineage: Eukaryota > Metazoa > Cnidaria > Cubozoa > Carybdeida > Carukiidae > Morbakka > Morbakka virulenta. Next base: position 4,179,642 of record RDPX01000031.1, read on the forward strand.
AACGACTCAAGTCATTTGGACTGGACACTGATATTATAGCTACAGTGACAGACAGAGCAAGCTTGATGATGAAATTTGGTCGCGAGATTGCACTAATTCATTTTGGATGTATGGCCCATGTTATATACTTGTGTGTTTGTGACGTATAGTACAACAAATCAAAACGAAGTGAAGTATTTGCTAATGTTTCCGAGAAGATGATGAAAGTGATTTTGAAGACTCAAATGATAACAGTGGTATCACCAAGGGACCTGCCCTGGTTCTTGATTTGAACAAAATTGTTGTGAAAGTTCGCGGAATGGTCAAATTGTTCCGCCATTCCCCAGCAAGGAATGATGAAGCTTTGCAGCCTGAAAATATGCAGTGTTTTCGCAAAGAAGTGTCAGTTTTCTTGGATTCTGAAACTCGCTGGAATAGCCTTTGAAATAGGCTCCAGCATTTCTATGACATCAGGAAGGAGATCAAGCTTTTCATGTTAAAATTGCACTACAACTTTGACATTTCAGATGCAGAATTGGACAAGATCACTGGTGACTCACTTGCCCCTCTAAAAATTGCAGTCGAGAATCTTTATCGTGAAGATGCTGATATTCTACTGGCTGAAAAAGTCATTGCCTTCATCATCAGGAAACTAAAAGATAAATCATCAGATAGTGGAAAAGAAACTCTGGAGAAGTTTGAGATCAGAATAAAAAAGTGTAGGAAAACAGACCTTGTTCATTTTATAAAGTATCTGAATTCATCAGACTTACCTGATCAAGGACAAGATCAGTTTGGTGTGAAAATCAAAGAGATCAAAATCACATCACTTGCCACGTCTCTCTTGAAACATCTGTATCCACCTGCACAAAATGAAATGGATCAAGCAGAATGTGAGGTTGAAGTAGCAACATTTGGTGGTAACATGGCACTTCCTGAAGAATTTGCATCACTTATGGAAGAGGATGAACACTCGGGTTCTACTGTCATTGAAAATATAAGCACTCAAATTATTAAGAAGGAGATCAACTTATATGAAACTAGTAGGAAGAGACCTGAAAACGTAGACATACTCTTTAGGGCATTGAAAACCATTAAGCCTACCAGCGTTGAACCTGAAAGAGCATTTTCAGCTATGGGACTTTTTGCTACTAAGATCAGGAATCAGCTAAAGGATGACACTCTAGATGCTCTCATTTTCATGCTTCAGACTTATAAGAAATAAAATCAAAATCTGTGGAGATCATTGCATTATTGCTTTTTCATACATTTCCTCACTTTATGAAGTAAGAACCTGTAGGACTTAAATTGTTTTTATATAATAAAATTGCCAGGGGAATTGTTTGGAAAAAAATTAGGTGTCCCCGTTCCCCGGGTAGCGAAAAATCTCCCAGTATATACTGCACCCTAATTTAGGTGACTAATCACAAAAAAGTCAAATACTAATTATTAGTCTAGTGTATGTCCCTATGTTTCATTCTCTTTACAAAGTAGACCTACCGCAGTTGTACAGGGAAATGATTTCTCATTTGAGTTTTGAGGGCAATTTTAATTTTTTGCTGTAATAACCAATAAACAGTTTTAGAAACGTGCCTCATCACATTGTCACTAATTTGATACTTTATGACATTTCATTTTTAGTCTTATTTTTTATTTGAGTTTTTCTGATTATATACTATATTACAAATTTTTTTCACAAGCATACTTTTTTGTGATCCACCCATTTCGATTGCCTTGAAAATTCTTTTTATATTCACATTTATTTATTTATTCAATTAGTTAGTTTTTTATTTATTTATTTATTTATTTATAGCAAAACAGAGCTATGTGGTTCTTATATACTTCGGGGCAGGGATAGGGGTGGTATGTAAAATGTATTTTAGTACCAGGTGCTGAAATACATTGAATTTCAAGGGGGTAGTGGTATGTGCTTTTTGCCGAGAAAGCGTTGTAGTACTCATCATGTGCACATTGGTAGTACCCGACACCCCCAGTTAGAGTCTTGGATTTAGATTGGAATCTTATGACTAAATATATAAAACTACAACTAGACTGTAAGACAAGATACTAAAATTTACAATGCATTCTTTTATTACAATGTGATTTGAAAAATAATTGCAAATGAAATAGGTCTAGATCCAACCTAATATCTCACTTTGGTTTGGTTTGGTTCCCTTGCTTTCTGATGCACACTACCCAAAATACTTACATTAAAGCTGCACCTGTTTATATTCCGAATTTTCTGGAAATCTGTTCCCCTCCGTTTTGACAATTTTATTTAACGTTTTCATCAATTTAGCTCTTTTATTTTACAAATATTTTCTTTGTCTCTGTTTGGTATGTTGTGTAACTTTCATCAAAATCAGCATAGCATATAAATATAGATCCTCTCACCAAGCCTAGTTTTTCAGCAGCCATTATCTCAGATTATGCTTCAGATATATAATAGTATATCGTTTGAAGAACTTGAAATATACCACTTTCATTTCAAAAATCAGTTCTCAAAGAAAAAGCCCAGATTATCAATATTAGATTATTTTGACTACATAATACTAATATCAATTATTTGAACCACTTCATCTGCGTATTCTCCACATCGGTAATTTCTTGGATGTGATTTAAAGTAGAAATATCTAACAATTTAGTTCGTTATCAGGCACAACATCAACATCTCAATTAAACGCACTGAAGAAAAACAACCAATGAATAATGTGTTCTGTAATTTGCTTTACACAGTACGACATCCCGTACACATACTCACTACTACGCGCTGCGTGAGTGAGAGTGCAGTGCCAACTTAGAATATTCGGGTAATCAGTCACCTGAATATTGTAAAGGACGTTGGTATTTACAGTATTGGAGCGGCTAGACAACCAAATAACACTTCCTATTACTTATTGCCAAAAGTCATGTATCTCACATTAATCAACAACAATTACTTTATCATTGCTCAATGCCACAACAAAGTCCCACTTGATGGCACTTGATTCTATTGAACTGATTAGATTCATTACTAACAGGTATATGAAGTTGATTCATGTTCTCCGAGCCGTATAGTACATTTTGATATTTCAATGGAGAAAGTACAATCACTTTTCTGACGTGTACTGTTGTACTGTTGTACTGTCTCCAATCATATACCACAAAGACACGTCATTGTTTTGCTGCAGGCGTACCAACTGCACAACCCAAGCCAGAGGATCCTGCGTGTGTTATGATGAATTACTCTTTTGTACCAAGGTATTACTACATTGAGTCAGGAAGGGTGTATTTTAATTACTTCGAATGTATGAATATCTGCTTAGAACAGAACTCCCCGTATTTAGAGAAACAGAAAACCGGTCCGTTTTCTAGTCAAGTAGCTATCTTAACAGTGAAAAGGAGTCTTGTGAGAAAGAAAAAAAATCCAATTTTTAAAAAAAAATCAATTAAAAATTCCGTAAAAATCCAATTCTTGGATAATATCAAAACTATCATTTTGAAATCTAAAAATACTGAAGAATAGTAAGGATTACATCTTACGAAAAAATCTATTAATCAAAAATTTAACCAACCACATTAAAGATAATAATTTATGAAAAAAGACACCATGTCAATTTTAAAATTATCATCCTTATTATAAATATTATATATTATATAAGTATTACATACATTATATAGAGGATAATCTATTCTGCTAAATTATTTTTGATCTTTAATCTTTGATCTTTGATAATTTTATCAAGCATGTAAGATCTTCACAAAAAACCCCCAAGACTACTCTAAATAAAATGAAATTTCTCTTTGTGGAACATTTTTACATTTCGAAGTAGGTTGTCCTTCACGTTTTAATCCACTTTTTATTTCAATTTTTTAAGACTGTTATGTACAAGTAAGATGTAGAATTCAAATTTTATTTTCAATACACATAAGAGATAAATGTTGCATTTTACTAGAGAGGTTCTGAAATGACTTGAAAAAACCCCTAAGCAAGTGCATTTTTTAAAAGGTTACGCCCAAAAAAAGATAGTTCCTCAAAAGTTGATTGTACGAATATCTTTCTGTTGTGTGTTAGCTGTTTCAAAAAATTACAATTCTTCAAAAGGTATGTAAAGTGAACTTTGATTGCAAGCTTGTAATCGTGCACGACGAAGGGACGCGTTTACTACCATATTTCTTGGTGTACGAGTCAACCCTAATTTTCAGCTGAAAATAAGTGATATTCACCTATACCCGTCATATAAACTGACCTACAAAACTAGTACTTATTAATTGCAGGCGCTCAATATTTTATGGATAAAAATGATCAAAGAGAATCATTTTGTTCTTGTTCATTTTTTGAAAACTATTAAACTCATCCTTTCTGTGGTTGATTTTCATTATCTCCATCATCTATATCCTTTTCATTGGTATTTGTATTGCCTTCCTGCTGCGGCTCAGTTTGCATTCTCTGTCAACACTTCTATACCATCGTATTCCATCCATCTCTTATGAACAACATGAGCAATTCTAGGAGATAATCTTCTTCAAGCAGGTTTTATCTCTTGAAAATAATTTTTTAATTTCAGCTTTGCTTTATCTGCTAGAGATACAAACAGCGTCCTAAAACGGACGTTTTTCTGGCCTTTTGATCGAAGGTTTATTTGGCAAGATTTTCTTTTCAAGTTCCGGACAATGACATTACCTCGAAATACCATTGCAGTTGGATGTTGACAGGATTTTGATTTAAAAGTACTATCCATGACATAATGAATAACTGAATATATTTCAATACATTAGCATCGTCATGCCTAATTAATAATTATTTGTAAATATTGTTTATTCCTATGAATAAAAGAAAAGAAACAACGTAGTAAGTAAATCGATGATCAGAAAATACAGATCAACGACCAATCAGAGTAGTTATTACATGATGGTAAGGTTTTGGCTTTTCCACTAATCCTTCTCATTAATTTTGTGGCCAAATAAGTTCTTGCCAAATACCTTCTAGGGTTAATCTGTGTTGTTCACTCCGGGTAGTAGCAGCCAAAATTTAGATGTCATTCACCTTAACTACTTCCAGGATTTTGGTCTAGTCAATATATTTCTGCCAGTCTCTTACTAGTTTTCCGTAGACCACAAACTTCTACCCTGCATCTGAATTGCTTGTATTCAGAGCAATTTCCATTACTTGAATTTCGCTTAAAATTTCATTTGGCTTTGCATTGTTACCAACGAAAATAAAGAGACTTCCAAAGCAAAGAAGTTGAAATCTAATACTCTAGTGCAAAACAGTAGTGATAACACCGTCGGACAGGAACAGAAATAAATATTTTATGCAACCTCAGGGAAAGTCCTCATTACCATATTATTTCCCCAATCCAATCAATAAAAAGAAAGATTTCCTCCAACAACCACATTATTTGTGAGGGAAAAACAATTGCGTTGACCTTGTGTACATTCAGAGATTGGAAAAATCGTGAACCCGCTTAATTTTAACATGGTTGAGCTTGTGCAATTTTACTGCAGAAGAAAACAAACTGAAGGTAACTGTCTTCTATCATTTGTGGTTCGAACAAGCAAAGCTCACTTCTAAGCATTAAACGTTTCATAATTAGTATTAAAACGTCATTAAAACTTTTTCGAAAAACGTATTTAGTAGGTACTGAGCAATGATTTTGTTTAGAAATTTGCAACTTCAGAGGACTTTGTTGCTAAAGACAGTCGTGTCAGAAATAAGGTGCTAGCTTTATAGAAGCAAACTGGTATTTAGGGTCACAGTAAATGGTTTGCAGAAAAACAGAAGTGCTGAGTATATGACCGGGTCATAAAAACCCCAAACAAACATCTACCAGTATAACACACAGAACAATAAAAATGTACCGAACACAAGGTTTGACTTTCAATTGTGGACTGATGGACATCACGAGGTCATTCTCATCTTAGATGTCTACGAAAATCAATATATATATATGAGAGTTATGTCTCAGAAACTCTGTGCTGCACTGATGAACCCACAAAGGGCGAAACAGTACTGTATGTAGCTTGAGTATATATATATATATATATATATATATATATATATATATATATATCTTACTAGAAAACATTAGTGTTTAAAATCGTATGCTGACACGGTGGTCACAGGTCATCTAATCCCACCTTATGACTAGCAAGAAGAGGACGAAGTTCACACAGCTTTGTCATCCAAATCTTATAAACGTTGGGTAGAAATATCAGGGTAAGTTTCCGAATGTTATGTGAGGCATTCACGGAGATTTGGTTACTTGATCCTCAAACATTGTATCCTACTTCATGTTTTATACATGGCTGTTTATCCTGATAGCGTTGTTGAGATTAGTTAGTACTATATTGTATTCCTATAGCTTTTCATTTGTACTGATACTACTTAAGTAAGTATTGGCTAGCTAGTGATTCTATTGCGTCGGGGTACACCGACAGTTATCAGTACCTTTCTTGAACTCACCTAGCTTGCGCTTAATTGTTTTTGACCAATCAATCTTCAGAATTTTGTAAACACAAGGATTTAAATACTTTCAGACACTCAGTCAGAGATTGGTATATTGAGCCATCCTGAATTAACGTTTTGAGTATTTGTGTGTTTGTAACTTTTATTATTTTCTTTTACCTTGTAATATTATTTTATACTGCAAGGCTACTGTTAGATTGGAAAGAAATACTGTCTGTCCGTTTTGTTACCATGGAAAAGGGTCGTGATTACTGGCTTCTAGCCTCTAATAAAAGTACCTTGAACTACGAGTCCTTATAAATATATATATATATATATATATATAACATTTCTGAACCTGTGAAAACGTCAGTTCTATACCGACAGCGTACTATAGTCTAATTAGAGTAATGCTAAAAGCAACAAAGTTTACTGTTCTTACTCAAAAACTTCAAGAATATGTTGTCACTATCAGACAATTTTCGAAATAACATAAAAATAAAAATATGCTTACTTAAAAAGAATATTGTAATGGAAGCTCAGAGATACAACTAAATTTAATGAATTGAAAGGAATTTCTGCTAATGTCGAAACTTTAAAACGTAGCGTACGACTGGTTTAATTGTGAGTAGATTAAACAACAATAACAGAAGTATTATGGGATTTCGTAGTCAGGGCTGAATTTGATTAAGTAAAAATAATGTCCTTTTCGGCACTGTTGGAACTTTTTCTATATTTCCGTCCAGAAATGTGGGTTTTTTAAAACAGAGATGATATTAAAACAAAAAGACTTTACTGGTCTGTTACTGTCATTAACGTAAATGCATTTTAATATTTGCTGAGCCCTGTGATCAACTAGATTTTTTCCTAAAGAAGAATTCGAAGTTTTCTTACCAAAGTCCCTTTCTCCAATTTTTCTTAACTTCATCGTGGTTTCACCCTTGACTTATATAAAAGGTGGTCTCTAATAACAAAAAAACGTCGAGTAGAAATGAAAACTTAGCTGTCAATATTAATTCAATCACCCATAATTTATCTTCTTACTCTTTGTAAAACTTTCTTGGAGAAAAAAAAAGAATTGTTTTTTCTCCAAGAAAGAGAGAGAGAGAGAGAGAGAGAGAGAGAGAGAGAGAGAAAGTCGAGGGAAATTGCTTTTAATTAAGTTAAGTTAGTATTTGTGAGGTTTTTGTTGCTTTCTACGTTTTTGTCTAGCAAGGGTGAAAATCACTTCATTGCGGAGGGTTATTTTTACAGTTTTTTTCCTTGTACTTTTTAATTCTTTTAACAATAGAAAAGTTATTTTAATATAAATCGATTACACTGCACAACAAATTAAAATTNAATATATATATATATATATATATATATATATTACTAGAAAACATTAGTGTTTAAAATCGTATGCTGACACGGTGGTCACAGGTCATCTAATCCCACCTTATGACTAGCAAGAAGAGGACGAAGTTCACACAGCTTTGTCATCCAAATCTTATAAACGTTGGGTAGAAATATCAGGGTAAGTTTCCGAATGTTATGTGAGGCATTCACGGAGATTTGGTTACTTGATCCTCAAACATTGTATCCTACTTCATGTTTTATACATGGCTGTTTATCCTGATAGCGTTGTTGAGATTAGTTAGTACTATATTGTATTCCTATAGCTTTTCATTTGTACTGATACTACTTAAGTAAGTATTGGCTAGCTAGTGATTCTATTGCGTCGGGGTACACCGACAGTTATCAGTACCTTTCTTGAACTCACCTAGCTTGCGCTTAATTGTTTTTGACCAATCAATCTTCAGAATTTTGTAAACACAAGGATTTAAATACTTTCAGACACTCAGTCAGAGATTGGTATATTGAGCCATCCTGAATTAACGTTTTGAGTATTTGTGTGTTTGTAACTTTTATTATTTTCTTTTACCTTGTAATATTATTTTATACTGCAAGGCTACTGTTAGATTGGAAAGAAATACTGTCTGTCCGTTTTGTTACCATGGAAAAGGGTCGTGATTACTGGCTTCTAGCCTCTAATAAAAGTACCTTGAACTACGAGTCCTTATAAATATATATATATATATATATATATAACATTTCTGAACCTGTGAAAACGTCAGTTCTATACCGACAGCGTACTATAGTCTAATTAGAGTAATGCTAAAAGCAACAAAGTTTACTGTTCTTACTCAAAAACTTCAAGAATATGTTGTCACTATCAGACAATTTTCGAAATAACATAAAAATAAAAATATGCTTACTTAAAAAGAATATTGTAATGGAAGCTCAGAGATACAACTAAATTTAATGAATTGAAAGGAATTTCTGCTAATGTCGAAACTTTAAAACGTAGCGTACGACTGGTTTAATTGTGAGTAGATTAAACAACAATAACAGAAGTATTATGGGATTTCGTAGTCAGGGCTGAATTTGATTAAGTAAAAATAATGTCCTTTTCGGCACTGTTGGAACTTTTTCTATATTTCCGTCCAGAAATGTGGGTTTTTTAAAACAGAGATGATATTAAAACAAAAAGACTTTACTGGTCTGTTACTGTCATTAACGTAAATGCATTTTAATATTTGCTGAGCCCTGTGATCAACTAGATTTTTTCCTAAAGAAGAATTCGAAGTTTTCTTACCAAAGTCCCTTTCTCCAATTTTTCTTAACTTCATCGTGGTTTCACCCTTGACTTATATAAAAGGTGGTCTCTAATAACAAAAAAACGTCGAGTAGAAATGAAAACTTAGCTGTCAATATTAATTCAATCACCCATAATTTATCTTCTTACTCTTTGTAAAACTTTCTTGGAGAAAAAAAAAGAATTGTTTTTTCTCCAAGAAAGAGAGAGAGAGAGAGAGAGAGAGAGAGAGAGAGAGAGAAAGTCGAGGGAAATTGCTTTTAATTAAGTTAAGTTAGTATTTGTGAGGTTTTTGTTGCTTTCTACGTTTTTGTCTAGCAAGGGTGAAAATCACTTCATTGCGGAGGGTTATTTTTACAGTTTTTTTCCTTGTACTTTTTAATTCTTTTAACAATAGAAAAGTTATTTTAATATAAATCGATTACACTGCACAACAAATTAAAATTTTTTCTCTGTTACCGGAACCAAATTGTACATTTCTAACCAAGTTTCACACGCTGATTCCAAATCTGAAATCCGTTTTTCTCTAGCACGTAAGGTTTTTTTTTTAGAAAATTCCCATGAAAACCACAAATTCCCTTGGAGTAAACTTTTTTTCAAAAATACAAAAGTTGATTCAACAAATACCAAAAGCCTATCAATCTAATACCATTTTTATTGCGCTATCTGCATACAAGTGAGACATTTGAAAATAGGATATTGCATAGCGACCAATAAATATTACAAAACATACTATTCCCTTTAAAGGCAATTCAAGTCAAGGTAAGTACAGTCTTCATCACACAAAGCTCTTCACCCTGAATGGTAATATTGGATACTTAAGATCACATTTTCAATATAACTCAAAATAAAAAATGCAATACAACGTAAACATCAATTTTAATAAAGTTTAATACTGAATTCGTACTTCAAATTGTTGTCCAAACAATATAAAGGAGGAGCCAGAATAAAAAGTTCACAATTCGAAAAATGTTCGAGTCGCTCTGTTGTATGCAACATTTGTGTCTCGTTTTATGAACCAGCAATAGTCTCCAAGCCTGGAATCGTCCCATCGGGAATTGATAGCGGTTTTCAAGCGTTGAGATTATTTGATGAAAATGTTCACCATGCTCGTCACTTACAGCTCCGAGGTTATCTGGAAAGAAGTCGAGATGGAAGTGAAGTTAATGGACTTTCACCGACATTCTGCACCTCATTTCCTTGAAGCTGAGCAACAGATTAGAAATTACTTCTTGGTAGTTACTTGCGCGCTTGTTTCCAAGAAAGTTCTCCACAACAGACTTTAAAGCAGTCCAGGCCTGTAGTTCTTTGTCCCTGAGAATATTGTGGAATTTGTCATCCCTAAGTAGCTGTCGGATTTGAGGTCCAACAAATATGCCAGCTTTGAGTTTTGCATCGCTAATTCGGGGGAATTTTTGCTGCAAGAAGATGAATGCTTCTCCGCTTTTATCCATTGCCCGTACAAACTGCTTCATCAGGCCGAGCTTTATGTGCAGTGGAGGTAGAAGTATATTTTGTTGATCAACCAGAGGAGGGTGCTGTACGTTGTGCTCACCTGGTATGAAGCTTGATCGTCTCGGCCATACTTTCTGTCTATAGTGCTTTTCATCTGCTCTGCTGTCCCATAGGCACAAAAAACAAGAATGTTTGGTGTAACCACCTTGTAATCCTAAGAGCAAGCCAAGAACTTTAAGATCACCACATATCTTCCACCGGTATTCTTCATATTTTATGGCACTTAAAACCTCCTCCATAGCTTGGTATGTTTCTTTCATACCAACTGCATGTGCAACTGGAATTGGTGGTTGTTCATTACCATTATGCAGGAGGACAGCTTTAAGACTTACTACAGATGCATCTATGAATAGCCTCCATTCTGTAGGATCGTGATGCAGTTCAAGTGTACGAAACAATCCCTGAACATCAGTACAGTGACAGAGTAAACCAGTCTTTGTAAAGAAACTGGAGAATGGTGTATTCCTACTTCGAAATGAAGAGATCCGGGCATCTGGACCAAGAAGATTCCACTCCTTCAAACGTGACGCTAGTACTTCAGCACGCTGTTTGGAAAGCGCCAGATCCCTGGCTAAATCGTTGAGCTCGGCTTGAGTAACGAGATGCGGCTCAGCTGTTGATGGTTTGTATGGACTGGATACCTCACTTGTTGAAGACTCGTCGCTGCCAGTAGATGAATCTTTTGCATCAAAATCCCTCCGTTGTAGTAACAGTATAACACAGAATGCTTGATTAACAACTCAGACACCCTGGAATCCCTGTACCTGCATGTTTTTACACGAAATCAACCTAGTTGATCAGCAATTCGAAACCATATTTGAAAATTTTTGAAAATTAAATAAAAAAAACTGGACGTGCTAGGAAAAAACTAAGACCAGATTCGTGTTCAGCGCCCCAAACTGTACCGAAAATGATATTAAACTATCTGGTAACAAAAGTGCTGTTAACCAGTGTTATGGGCTGGAGTTATTTACTATTTTTTAATAGTTCAAATAACGCATTTCTGGCAACTTTCTCTCTCTCTCTTACAAAATTTTTAGTTTATTTGTGCAGTCATTTGACTTGTTCAAAAAACAGTTAGTTGCACATTTCAAATTATGAAAAGTTTACACAAGCTAATAGGACATGTATAACAAGTGTGTTATGTACGGGACATAACGTTAATTTGAGTTAACAGACTAGTTTGTGCCTATTAAATTCACATATTATAAACCGGTTACTTGTCACAACCACCCAACAAATGTCAATATAAAACTAGAGAACAATTCCTAAATATTTCTTTGTAATATCATTATAACAAATACGCGTTGAGTTGTATTCGTACTATGAAGCTAACTTAAAATCTGTATTCGTCATACAGTATTCCTTCGAATGTTTAAAAAATGCTCCAAAGACTAGTACTTTGATTATAACATATCATCAAATATTTTCAATAGTTGAAGTAAATTTATAAGATCTTGTGCGAGTGATTAAATGTTAATGCTACTTACCAAAAAAGGGCTTTTAGTATGATTATTCTCTGAACCTTTTTAAAAACAACCGGCAGTTTCTCTTCGTCACCAATGACATCGTAAAATCATGCTGATGCATGATAAAACAGAACTGTCGTCTGTAGACAAAAATAGCTTACACTTTTCATAGAATGTAATAAGTTTAGACGATCTTATCTTAACAGATTATCCCCATAAACGAAAAAGATGTTAAAGAGGACCATGTCTGTACCATGCAGCACTTCTAAGAGAAATATAACAGATTATCTATGGAAGGAAAAAATTATCCAAAATCCTGGATATATTTTTTCTTCACAAAAAATATTCTTGGAAGCATTCCAACAAATCCAGTTATTGGGAATTATTCCCTGTACACCTACAGCAGGACCCACCGAAATCCAATATATTTCCACTGATATTGAAGACAAACAACTTGAGATCCAAGCACCAGCGCCTGTTGTAACAGACGTTGAATGAGCTGCAGGTAACACACAGGTGATAGAAGCTTCCGGTGTTTCAAATGAAAAATACTTCAGGGACAAATCTACACTCAGTGGTACAGGGATGTTGTAAAGTCCAAATCAATACCTACCAAAAATATAAGAGGAAACAACTTTCTAATTAAAACAAGACAAGACAATTTAACCCAGAGCGTTTCATAAAATGCCCCTGGACCAGCTATGACATGTTAACAAACTCATTGTGTGTTTTCCCTGTGACAAGTTCCTTTGTGACTATTCCTTCACATACAGCAACTTGAAAGACCCTTAAAGACTAGTACAACATGCTCAAAGTAACAGTGACAGTGTAGCTATCTCAATGCGGATTGCAACTAAGATAACAAAAGATGAAAAACATCATTTTTGGTGAAACTTGATACTGCCCCCTATCTCAAAATCATTGAACAGTTTATTCTTTTATATTGCACAACAAAAAATTTTCCGAATTGCTCATTCAGAAGCCTGGTCAATGATTGGAAAGCACTCAGATATCGAGGAAACCTCATAGAACTTATGGATCTTGTATGAAGAGACATTCCATGACTTGTAAGAGAAATATTGGATATATTTCATAATATGGAGTTGAGAATTGGAATGTGGCTGACCAGTGCTATTACGGGGCATCAAGGGTGCAGGAAATCGCTCCGGAGGCCTACTGCTAGGGATATCTACTCAACCTTGTACTACAAGATACACTGAAAAAAAACCCCCACTGTAATCAAAAATGCACTTGGTTTTGTCCAGTCCATTCACAACCTTTTAACACGCCAAAGCGAGATAATGTTCTCCGAGCTATAAACATGCCAGATCTTTATTCGGAACCGTACATTTTACACGTCAAATTAAATTCTCAGAGTGAGGCATGCTGGCCCTGTAGATTAGAGGCCCCAGACAAATAACCAGGGAGAACTCTACTTGCTCTACTGTAACAGACCTGTCCAAGAAGAAAGATGCCAAAACTTCTGTGAATGCTAAAGGTCTTCTCAAAGCTATGCTCGAGTTCAAGTTTATCCTTGGCTTGCACATTTTCAAAGTGATCTTCTCCAACACAAATAGTCTGTCCAGTTTCTTGCAGGGTCATGAGATTGATGTGATGGCTTCAACGTGTTATGCTACAATTGAAACACTTTTAGAGTGCAGGGATGAAGAAATGTTATCTCTTATCTTTAGAAAGAACAAACAAACTGCTATAAATGTCCTGGATATTGCATCAGACGTTGAGGAGGCAGAAACTTCAAAACACCAAAAGAAACCATCCGAGAGACTCCAAACATTTCTTGGGGAGAATTCTGAATAAACGTTCTCTTTGGCAGACCATCAGAGAGCTAGGTTTGTATACTATGTTGCCCTAGACTGAGTTTGCAGGGAAAAGAAAGATAGATTTGCAACCAGATATACACCAATCCTGACACCACTGGCGGGTGTAGTGCTCCAAAAAGCAGCAGAGGATAGTTTCAAGGTCGTGACTGAATTCTACGATGTGCATCAAGACATACTAATGGCAGAAAATGCCATTTTTCACATTCTTGATGATGTGGACTTAAAAAATGTATATAAAATGGTAAACTTTCTCCACTCTATTTTATCTGTTAAGCTTTGCCACACTTTAATAAAGCAAAAACTCTGACAACTATTGCTGAGTGCCTTGTTAAGCAGAGAGGTCATTTTCATGCTTGGGAATGCTTATCTGAGATCGACAATGACCCAAATTGGCTCTGAGCATTAAAACTTCTCTGGATTACAAGAGATCATGCTGAGAGGTTAGATATCAGCACTGTCGTAGATGAGTTTTGCAGAAGAAAAGGAAGGGACAAACTGTTCTTCTAACGTATACAGAAATCACCTTTAACATATACCACTGTAATATATTTTGTGATGAGCTATTGAAGACACGTATCATGAAAAATAATGAAAAAGTAATCTTCCTTTTTCATTGATGCTATTGTGTTTGTGCAAGACTTTAAAATTTGTATTTCTTTTTGTTGTATATTAGAAACTATTTTGACAAGGAATATTACTGGATAAAACTCTACATGTAGAGAAGAACTCAAGAACAAAAAACAAAATATCGTCTGCATGGACTAGTTTTGTGCACAATTCAACAGCCGGTTGGCGTTTGGTATTTAAAAAAGTGGGGTCATTAAAAAACTCGGCGAGTACTTTAAACAGTGCTCGGGGTCTCATTTTTGGGATGTCTCCCACACACACACACACACACACACACACACACACACACACACANGTATCATGAAAAATAATGAAAAAGTAATCTTCCTTTTTCATTGATGCTATTGTGTTTTTGCAAGACTTTAAAATTTGTATTTCTTTTTGTTGTATATTAGAAACTATTTTGACAAGGAATATTACTGGATAAAACTCTACATGTAGAGAAGAACTCAAGAACAAAAAACAAAATATCGTCTGCATGGACTAGTTTTGTGCACAATTCAACAGCCGGTTGGCGTTTGGTATTTAAAAAAGTGGGGTCATTAAAAAACTCGGCGAGTACTTTAAACAGTGCTCGGGGTCTCATTTTTGGGATGTCTCCCACACACACACACACACATATTTATATACTCAATCTGCAGACAGTACTTTTTCGCCCTTTGTGGGTTCATCAGTGCAGCACAGAGCTTCTGAGACATAACTCCCAGGCCATGTTGCTGGAGCAAACACAGCTTAAGTAGTTATTGTGTGATCCTGTCAGAGTGCTCAAACTACGCATGCGCAGTGAGCTCCGTATTACGCAAGCAACAGGTTCCCATCTCAGATAGAGTGCTCAACCAAACTTTCGTAAGGGAGCGTAATACTCAATATATATTTATATATTGAGTATTACGTTATTATATATATATATTTATACAGGTATATATATTAACCAATGAATATAAAATGTCATCAACAACAGTGCTTCTTGAATAAAAACACCCTCCGTCAAATTTTTAATAAGAACAATGTGAAAGCCAGCTTTAGCTGTACGGAAAATACACGTTCCATCATCAATACTCACAACAAGAAAATTACGTCACGTGCTGCAGCAGAAATTCCTCCGTGCAATTGCAGAATCAAAGAAAATTGTCAACTGAAAGGAAAGTGCAGAACATCATCCGTTATTTACCAATGCAAAGTTACGGCACCGAATCAACCAACAACATGCTACATTGGGCTGACCGAAAAAGAATTTGGACAACGATTTAATGGTCACAAGCAGTCCTTCAACAGCGAAAAGTGTAAAAATAATACTTCGTTATCAACGCACGTTTGGTGTTTGAAAGAGCAAAATTTGAAACCTTCCTTTCATTGGTCAATCATGAAACGTTTCGAGGCATATTCAAACTTAACAAGAACGTGCGCATTGTGCCTGCAAGAAAAACTGGAAATCCTTAGTCACTGAAATAAAACTGAATTGTTAAAGAAACGAACTAAAATTGTTTCTAAATGTCGACATGTGAATAAATACAACCTCGCAAATTACAAATCAAAAGATTGACAATAGATAATGACTTTCTAATGCCCGTTTCCTCTTTTGTGGTGGCACCCTCAACGATTCTTTTGTTATCAATTGTCGCTTTTCAAAAGGTCAGGTTACACAATTGTTTGAAAAACAATTTTTGCAGAAATTTTTTTTCAAGTAATTGGTTATAAACAGCTGAAGGTTGTGAAAGACATGAAACTCTTGAGTACTGTAAAGTTAATTTTTCTTACTCATGCATCTGATTATATAGGTATATATATATAATTTTTAAATATCTTGGAATTTCTATATTAGGGGGAAATTTGATGTTTTGTCCCCCAAATATACCCCATCTTCTACATCCAAGGTTAGTTTTGCCATTAAATTAGTACCAAGTGATTCGAGACGAGATTTTCTTTGCTTTTTCATTGAAGAAGCTTGTGTCTTCGAAGCAACGAATTTGAAAGTGACCACCCCCGTTTCATACTCGGTACGGACGTGTGTGACAGTAGCGAAACAATGCTCACTTGCATCCAAGTAACCATGAATTTCAATACTTGAAATTTTCTTATTTTTGTCAAAGAAATATCGACCAAGTTGGATGTTTTGCAAACTTTCAAGTTCAGGAATTCAATTGTCATAATTGTCCTCACGCTTCTTTGTTATGGTAACAATCCTACTCAACTCGTCAAAGCAAAATTGTGAAAATAAAATCTGATGATTGATGGCAAATGGAGTCAAAAATTCCAGATAATCGAAAATTTAACGCAGGTGGTTGCTTGGGGTAAAGATTTACCAAATTTTATAACTTGTGCAAGCTCAAAACACAACTTCCCTGATTTACTGTAACTGGGAAATCTTACACGTCACTACGTGGCAGACCGACTGTTTGCTGACCGGAAGACTGGAAATCCTCAATTACATACAAAGTCTCGTTTAGGCATGTGGAAGGTTTGTTAACCTGTTATGATTTTCAGTTATTAATATTTTTTGGACATTGTTTTGCCATTGGTTTTCAAATTACGCAGATTGAACCAACCCTCAGTTATAATTTGTTTGGATTTAAGATAAATTTGAAAAGCCTTCTCTACTGTTTCCGTTCCACATGACAGGTCATTAACATACATTTTACCCAAAACCTTGACAACCTTCGGGTTCTTGTGCTCATGCAAAGCAATGTGTTTTCTAATCCCTGCAGACTGTATATTTGGCGACGGCTATAATCCGAATAAGAATGATTTACAGCGCATTTGAACAATAGAGGTATTGTTCTGGCTAATGTCGTCAAACCATTAAAAACGCAGCAAGTCACCACGGCCACCTTTTCAAATATCAATTTAAAGGAATGCCTTTTCGATAAGTGCTGTCATCGTAACTGCGTGATAACAGAAACTCACAATGGTGTCAAACAAGAGTGGCAATTAACTTTCACCTAAGTCAAGCCTCTATTGAAGGAAATTTCAGGCTGGGGAGCTCTTGCCCTTTCATAAAATAGTACAGAAACCTTTTTATTGAAGTGATACCTGTTTCTTTTGAAGTTGATGTCAATTTTCTTGTTATGTGTGGTTTGTTTCTCTGTTTTCACACCTTTGAGATACGTACCTGTGATTCCCTTGGAAAACCTTACTTCAAGTTGATGTCTCAAAGCTATTGCAGAATCATAGGGACCTGACAGCAACCACCACAACGTGCTGCTGCCAGCCACGAGACCCGAACTATCCTTATTGATTTCCCTTACAACAATTTCATGAGAATAGTTCATGCCTACAAGAACATCCATGCACTTTTCTTGACAATCTTGGTTGTCAGCACGTTTATGACCTCGCAAATGTAGATACTCGCTCATATCTACGCATTAAATTAACGAGGAGAAATGACGTGACGACACACAGACTTGGCAATGGCTTCCTGACCAACTTCTAAATATACAGTGATTAAATCACATTTTTTTCTTTCTGTATTTAACAGAACCGAATGTATTCATGTTCAATGTTCCTTTATGTTTAACATCTAAACCAAGTCGTTTCTTCAAACCATCAGTAATCTAATTCCCCTGACTGCCCCAATCTTTGAAAAAAACATGAATCGGAACTTACTTGTGTTCTGACCGCACCAAAAGCGAAACCCTGTGCTGTTAATTAACACATCTGATTTTCTTTTCGCTTTTGTTGTGACCTTTGTTTCTTCTCGAAATCCGGCAGTTTCTTTTTTTCTGACCCAATTTTTATTTCTGGTCTTTTGTCAATCTTAAAACAAATTGCTTTGTGGCGAAAACCTTCACATTTGCGACATTGTTTATCACAAGTTTTTGGAATGTGCCCAAGCCTCATGCATTTGAAACACCACTTGGCTTTTAACAAAGTTTCTCGTCGCTCCTTTGAATCTTTTATTTTTGAACATCCACTTGAAACGTGCCCTTTATTACGAAAATTTAATTTTACTTTGTCACTTTCTTCTCACGCAATGAACGATTTAGGATTTCCTAGAGGTGATTTTCCTCGTTGCAGGTGTGCCTGTGAAATTCTTTTGTCGGGAAGGGCGAAGTCAGCACTCATTTCCGTACGTAAATTTCTTTCCGAAAAATTTCCAGAATCTCTCCAATTAACCAAATTTCATTGCTGATTTTTCTAGCTACCTGAATTGTTATGTTACTTGGCATCCTTCACATTATGATGGGTATCAATAAACTGCCGTACCGTTGTGCAGACATCCCTAATAAATCCAATTCTTGCAGATAGACATTTATGTTATCAAAAATATATCAAAGCTGGCAGACTTTATCGTTTCGATATCTTTCCAACGTCAAAAGAGCTTACATGTGGAAGCTTATAATTTGTTATTTGTAACCAAACATTTACTTTAATAATGCGATGGCATGCTAGTAATTTCCGTCCGTCAAATCGAGTCCAGCAACGGCATGATCTGTGTTGCCTTGGAGTTCATTGAGCAAATAATTAAATTTATGAATGTTCAATATGGTTTCATTATCATGCACTGCGCACGCAAGACTTTCTCGAAAGGAATGAAATTGTCTAATAGAACAATGTAAGTTTAACGAAGGAACAAATTTTTTACAGTTAGATCTGGTTAATTCTTGGTAAGCAGTGACGGCAGAGTGGTAAATCAATAGCTTAGTACAAAAGATTCCCAGTCCGTTGCCTTCGACCATGTACCTGTAGGTACTACGCCCAATTCGACTATATGTTATGATAGGGAAACTACTTAGTTTGTGCATGCTTAAAAAGTACAGAAGTACAAAGATAATACAAAACAAATAGATAACTTTCTGTATTTAAGCTTCTAGCCTTGCTTAAAGTGACAGATTCAAAGAAAAAATGCCCTGATGATAAATCAATCAGAATTTTCTCATTAGACTTCTGGTTGCTAAAAACGAACGTCGGCAAGGTTACAAGTTGCTCAACTCAGTAAAACTCGTATACGGCTCAGATATAACGATCAGTGATACTAAAAGCCATGTCAAGGTTTAAACTGCTATGATAATCCTGACACAAAATAAGCCAGCACTCCCTAATTGACCATTGGGTACATTTGAGTTAATGATACTTGTAAACACTTAAAAAACCAAGCTGTCATGAATTATCACTCTTTATCATTTTTATCATATCAGCTAATCGCTCATATCTGCTGTTGCACAATTAAATATTATTTGATTGTGCAACAGCAAATATTTGAGTATATTAAAGATACTGCCATTTTTCATATTGATATCAAAGTGGTATCAGCATTAAAATTTGACAACCTGTCCGTCATTGCCGTCAGTGTGGAGCATCATTTACCAACGTCATTCAATAGGAGGTCCAAATATATATTCATATTTATATATTTATTTATATGTTTATATATTTATTTCTCTTGCCTTCACGTGTGGTGTAAGAAGTTGATGGACTCATAACAATGTTTCGAAGAATGCAGGTTCTTATTTGCATGGCACATGGCGCTCACACAAACCTCAGAAAATTCAAAGACATGCATCCCAAACGTGTTTCCCTCTCTGTATTAGTTATGTATGTGGTCGTATAGGTCGCAATGTAATGCTGGATATTTTGTAAATTGTATCCAGTATTCCCTTGCCTCCACTACCTATTATGACCCAGTGGACGAAGTACTCCAACCCTGCAATGCCTTTTGCATGTAATCAGTTCAGGGAGAAGTAAGGGCTGTGGAAACTTTGTCGGAACAAAACAAAAGACGCTGGATGAAAAGCTAGAATAGATAAGGCAAAAAACAATACGCTGTAAACTGAAGCAGGGAAATATTTGAAAAGTAGGCAACGTTTTAAGTTTGCCTTAATTCCTTTTGCAGACCTTGAATATTGTAATGAAAAATTATAAAAAATTTGGATGAATAGGTCCTCCACTTTATTATTGGTAACTCATGAATGATTTAAATTGTCTACTACAATCCTTAATGAACCTCAAAATCTTCTGACGTTTTGCTCCATTAGCAATGTTGTATATTTTACGAGCATAGACAGTAGCAGCTAGAATAAGATTTGTTGCATGGGTTTGTTGTGAGCTAGTATAATTTTCTATAGTATATCATGATCTACAGATACTGCAAATAAACATTTTTATGAGTATTTAAAAAGCATATTTAAGAGGTCTTTCTGTAAGTTATGGGAATATTTTGTTAATGAACATTTGTTCTGATATTCGATCAGAACAAATGTCTCATCACCACTGCCCTGAATTCTTATTACAAATATCATTTATACCACACAACATGTATTTCGTCATACTGTTTTATGATCACGTTACCATACCAATTATGAAATTGGGTTGAAATGCCTGATCGTTATTTCCAGGGGTTTATAAGTTTACTACAAAATTTACACATTTGCTATAAGCTTCTTAAAGTCTTCTTTTCTTCTTTTCACTGTATCACTCAAATTCACCATTCTCATATCTCATGTAAATAAAGTTGGCCTGTGATTTGCAAGAACATAACAAAGACATGAAATAAAACCAATAACATGCAATTTAGTTTGTGTACTGCATATTTGACAGCCGAGTATGAGTTTTCTGTAGCACTATCGCTTGACTAATTTGTCTTATAGTGCTCTATAACTGAGCTTCCAGTGTGTATTTGTTTTATTGTTATTGAAATGGGTAAGAAATGTTAAATTTGCAAGAATAACTTTTTTAGGATAGCAAGCAGATTTTGAAAGGAAGTCTGTACAGCAACCATTAGGGTTGAATGCTTATATTGATATTCGTGTTACAGAAAAGCTATTTGAATTTTCATTGCAAATTCCTAGCTTCCATTTTTTCAAGAGTTGGAAAAAGAATAACTAGATAATAGGGACTTATTACGAAAGGTGACAAAGGGGAATTTAATAGACATTTTGGCAGACTTGCATACAGATTTTAACCGAGAACAAATGAATATTCAAGTGCTAGAACACAGGCTGGACACCTCCCCTCAAATAATTTCAGAACCTTAAGCTACATTTTACAGGTTTCTTTGAAAGCTATACCAACTAGGAACCTTGCTGTTGAATAACAGGTACCAGCACTAACATACATCAACCTAAGCTCTTAGTAACAAGAAAGCTTCTTTCTAATTAATACATTCAAATGACCATGTTGATGAACATTCTAGTTATTAAGGCAATAGTATGGACTGCTAACACACTATATACGAATATTGTAAGCAAAACAATATTTTCAAGTACATTCAAGGATATTCCATTAGTACTGTGATATTTAGAATCGACAACATACGGATTAAACACACCTTGCTGCTATTGACGTGAAACAGCCAGGTTTCTTTATAAACTGCGCTTTATAATTTGAGTCTGCGTTTATATCCTGGACAGTGCAATACATGCTTTGCCTAGTTTGGAAATAATGTACTTCAATGCCGATTCTTAACCTTCTACATAGCAATAATTATCAGATTTTTCAATGTACTTTGGAATATTTAACTTACGGTGTTTTTGCTTCATACTTACTGTGTTGGATTGGAGAAGGAGTTGCAATGTTTTTACCTTTTCATCAACATCAAAGTGTTTGGTTTCGAAATAATTTTTAAAGAAAAAATTGCTTTTACTTTAGTAAACAAATTCACAAATAAGGATTGGATATGTTTAACCCTTGCTCTGCATAATACTCCTTTTTGTTAAAAAATAACGAAGTGCTGTGAAGTGTGTTTCGCACATTTGTTGGTCTTATGATTGTATTTGTTCTGCAGAATGCCAATATTTGAGGAAAACAAATCGATAGTTAAAATGTTATACATCAAACGAATACATACAATAGACTTGATAGCTATATATAGCAGGTAATAAATATCGTATTAAAATGATCTTCAGTAACTCATCGGAAAAGTAATACCAACAAGGTTAATACGACGGAAAGTACTAATCTTTATAATCATTGGAGGATATAAACTAGAGGAACTACTTACTACACCATATCATTAAGAACTAACTTGACAATTATGTCAATATAGATCTACAAACAGACATATCTTTTTGTAAAAATTATTTTACCATTCACTTTGTGGCCAAAAGAGGAACCTTGTGTGCCGGTAAATCGAAGATGCCAATTTTGTTTTTGAGTAGGATAAAGCGAAGATTTACGTACAAGCGTCTGAAAGACACAAATGAACAAAGTATAGGTTCCAATTCCAGAGGAAGCATTTCTGAAGAAGCTAGCTCCAGATGTATTGGTATCGAAAAAGGGTCAGGCAAGAAGAAAACACAAGAAAGGGATGTTGCTTCAATGATTGTAGCAGAGAAAACACCATTTGGACTACCTTTAACAGCTTTGAATATATCTGCCTTGGATTTAATGCTCGTTAAAGCACATAGGTCGGAAGCATATTCAAAAACAACGTTAGAAAAACAGTGGGTCATGTCAAAAAAGTGCATCAGGAGAAGAAATGCCATATGCGAAAAAGGTGAGGAGGATCGAATGCACTTTAGACTCATATTAAAAGAATACATTAGAATGGGACACATTTATGACTACAGTTTAATATCTTAACTCTTATCTATATTACTTTCAAAACATGAAATGTTAGCTTCTGTAATGCATCTTACAAACTGAACACTGGGCCTTACCAAGAAAACTTGTATGCAAATAGTGTAAAGGGAAGTTGCTCGAATTTTACAATATTCTAATTAAGCCATTTTATGAAGTGTAACAGTTGATTTCATAGAATAGTAAATTGTTGGTGGAAAACAAGAATATTTTGCAGCCTTATGGCTTGTTTCTTATTCTTCTTTAATGCAACAATCACCAAATTTCATCTCATCGTAACTTTTTTGTAAGAAAGCTTTCTGAACTGATCATTTGGCAACACTTAAGTATACCCCAAATGTTGAGCTTCTGCACCATGCTTGGAGAATCTAGGGATCTGAATCTCACATATGTTTTGATTCCGCCACCAGTTTCCAATATACAGTTTTATTGCAAAATACATAGTAAACGAATTATTCTTCCCACTTGGGTGTTTTTTACCAGATTTTTACTTTACATTTCTCATGTATACGATATTTTATTGAATTCGACTTTATTTACTATACATCCTTGTAACATGTCACTGTCATTCAAAACACATTTATTGGCTTTATTGGACTTTATACAGGTCGCTCAATTAAGTGGTGTACATAAATCAGGTATAAGTTATAATTTATGTTCTTAATGTAAGTCATCTTATACCACTATGTCAGAGCTTGATAACCTTTTAAATTCTATTTGTCCTTTTCAAGAAAGTAAACAAATTATACAACTGGTACGTTTTTTATATCTTACTTTAGTTAAGTTGAGTCGAGTTGAGTTTAGATTAGTTTTGTTTAGTTTGGTGTAGTGCCTGGCTTTACCAACAGTAGCTATTTCGAGTTGATAAAATATTTAAATGTTGCTACACACACCATATACATTGATTTATTTACTTACACACACACACATATATATATATATATATATATATATATATATAAACGTTCAATACATACATGCATTTTATTACATTTTTATAAGTAAATTTATACAATGTTTGATAAAACTACAAATATGTTTGTAAATCCCAAACCTTCGGTTTGGAATTGATATTTTCGAGGATGTTGAAACATTTTTTGGTCTTCATATGCAGGGCTGAATATTTCCTCAGAGTATGCTCTGAATTTCATGTAAGAAAAACAATAAAAATGTTTACTATGGGCCATTTTTTTTAGTAAATTGTTTTTACTTTTAAGTTAAAGAGAGTTTGGTTTCTGAAAATTTACCATTGTGACCAGCTCATTGGTACTGGAATAAGGTAAAAATTTGGGACACAATGACGAAAGTACTTTTTTTCAGAACGCTAATTTTGTTTTTTTAAGAAAGTTGATAAGAACGTTCTAATTTTATTTATTTATATTCATATTTACAAAATGATTGTTCGGGATGAAGAGCATTTCAGGCTGAAAAACTGCTTTTAAAATTATCAGTTATAAAAAGATTAGAAAAACTTTCAATGGCACTTAAAATGAGGTAGACGAGATATGAATATATAAAAGATAAATATTTGTTATTCTGATTTTTATCGTTGTTTCGTTTTTGTTTTGAAAAACTTTTCTTTCTTTACATTTAGAGGGAGCTCAATGTAGAGTGCTCCTCTTTTGAAAAAGAAACAATCACTGAGGAGGTTAAGTAAAACCTTGAGGGGTTCAAGCATATATGCATTATTTTGTCGTGGTAATAATATGTTCTAGTCTTGTGATGATTGATAAGAAGCACGATCATTAACTCGATGGCTAACTAAAGACCGATCGCTCAAGCAAAAAATACGTTTTCGGTAAATGATTTGTGAGATAAGAAAGAATAAAAAAAATTTTCAATTAATTTTTGCACCAAACATTTCTTCTCCAACCGAATCTTGTCATCGTTGTCAAATTTTACTCGAAATATACACACAAGGCGATAAAGAGTATTTGTCATCTTTCTGGTAAAGTTTGCTCATTTTCTACTACTTTTGACTGTTTTACCATGAAAAGCCCCCAAATTGAGTCATTGGTCATTGTTCACATAATTCAGGTCATTTTGGTTAGTTGAGAACCTCTTTGTTGCTCCAAATAGCATAGTTACTGCTTTTTCTTTTTTCTAGATTTTTTTTCTGGTCGTTGCCCAGTAGGTATTCAGACTCTTTCTAGATCTTCTTTGGAGATATGTTTGATTCTGTAAACGCTATTGCTATGATACCAAAGAAAATATGATAATTTTACAAAGCCAGACATAATTTCATCCTCTGGTGGATTTTAGCCTTGATGTGTGGTGACTCATTAGTACATAAAAAAATAACCTGGTGGATCGTTGTAGAATATTAGGTATGGTAACAGTCCTTATATTGACCCTGTTGTACGCCACAAGTCCGAGGTCTCTTCTGTGACAGTTCATTTAACAAGAAAATGGAGACATGTCTTCTAAAAAAATAGAGCCTTAGGGCAATGACATAAATTCCTTAGGATCCGCCTGTCGACAAAGTGGTGGTGTATCGGATTTTATCTGAGGCTTTCGTTAAGTCAATGAAAACAGTCTCTAATATTTTGCCTGCATCTGTACATTTACGTGTGTTGTCCAATAATTGTTGGTCCAAAATCCTGTGTTACGGTTTTATGGTAATCATATTGTATGGCAACATAGAGGTAGACCAAATGTTCTCTGGGTTTGCTTTACCCTCTGGTTTTTTCATTAAAGTAGTTTTCTGATGTCGCCACCCTTCAGAGATAGTTGATGTATCCAATGACAGGTGTATTAACTAAAGATTATATTTTCTAGTGAAAAAGCACTGTTTGTGATTAAATTTGGTAGCAGTAACTCCAAACCTGCCGCTTTGTTTGGTTTTATATGCAGCAACTCTCTTTTAAAAGAATTTGTTGATGTGATGCGAAACACAAATCTTTCCTCGCTTTTGAACTTTGGTGGTTTTGAAGTTGGCCGTATAAAATGCTTGGTAGGGAAGGCTTTCTTTTTAAGTTTCAGCAATATCAACGAATCATTTTACAAATAGGTTTGTATTTTTTATTGAAGTGTCTGTTTTTCTTTTCCATACAGCATGAACAGGACTGAGTGTTTCCTTGATAGTGTATGTAGTTTTTATTAGAATAAGTGATGTAATAAATTTCTAAAACGTACCAGCAGTGTTCATATTTTCTTCAAGGATTGATATTTAAAAAGCATTTATGGCTGATCTGATAAGGTTTGTATAAGATTTATAAGCCAGTAGCTTCTTCCGACTTTTTTTTACTAAGGAATGCATCTAAAAGTTTCATCTCACGTTTTGTGTCACTTGTAACCTAGGGTCTGTATTTAACTATGATTCTCTTATCTTCCACTTATGTTTTAGTAATACACTTTCAATAAACTTCCATACCAGTTTAACTTTTAACATCATTTAACAAAAAAATTTTGTTTGTAGTTTTTTGTAATCACTGTATTTGACTGTTTCAGAAGATAATTTTTGTTAACGAATTTTCAGCTTGCAGCAACTCATGTCATGATCACTCAAACTAGATTTGATAACATTCATTGATAAAATGGTTTAAGAGTTGTGTTTGTGTTGTCTTGTGGTTGGGACCGCACTTCTACTGACTTGTTTCAAACCATACGATCGTATTGTTAACTTTCAGTGCAGTGTTTTTATGTCTCTTGAAGTAATAAGTATTTATGTCTTCCATGATGGTTGTTTCTTTGTTCTAGTTGGAAACATTTGCTAACATTTGGTCAAATTGTTGATTCACTTCTTTATTATTTGATTTGATTTCATTTTATTCCTCATTTTTTTGTTTTGCTATATGTCCGTTCTTAATCCTGCTGAATGTATAGCCACCATTTCCAACAGGTGAACGAGGTTAGGGAAGCCAATTTAGTCTCAGTCGGTTAAACCATAAAACAGGTTGTACTGCGTTTCATGGTAGCAGTAGTAGAATTAAATCCTAACCGAACGGAAATACTAGTAAAAGATTTTAGTTTTTAACATTTCACTGTGAGACATGCTGTAAAGGAATATTTTACTGGTACCATTTTTCAGTTACTTATACCTTTTTTTGGATGAACCAAAGTTCGCCTAGCCCAAAGTGACTAGTGTCATTAAACATAGACAAAGTGTGAATTAATGTATTATTTTAGCACGTGATACTCTAATAAAACATATTTAATTGAATACAATGATAAAACGTGGAATTTCATCTGAGGTTAATCAGTGTTGGTCCATTTTAAGGCATCGCTACTTAAAAGAAAATGTAAAGGACTGGTGAAACATTATTTTTAGTTGTAGTATGATTCCTTGCAAATATAATAGAACAAGAAAAGAAGCTAACACTATCTCTGAATTCGGTTTCCCGACCCAGTAGAGTAGAAGACTAGTCCGCTTTTGTGATGACAAAAATAATTGTTAGTGGAATTTTCAGGCGGATTTTTATCCCTTCTACCTGTGTAATTAACAGGGCAGTATTTTTTTTGATAGGTGGAGTTTCGTATGTTTTACTGCTATTTGCAATTGGAAGTTGCAATATACGTCCTTCTTTGCGGATTATCAGTGTTGCCCAGATGTAAACGTTTCGACAAGCGGTAATTCCACTTTCACTAGCGGCTACAATAGTGTAAGAGATAAACTTTGAATGTGGATTAAAACATTTAAAAATACTTATTTGCATACAATCAATTTAACTGTTTTCTACGCTCACTGTGAATTCGGTAGAAGACTTTCGCACTAAAATTTCCTTGTTAGTCAGCAATTACTCTATTAATTATTAACAAGTCTGACCATGTTTTAAATGTGGGAAAAATTCTCTTATTAAGTTAATGACAAAAAGCTTTGAAAAGCAAGTTGTAGTTTTTATACAAAATACCTAACAGAAACGCAATAAAGGTCTAAATAACCGACTACCTTTTTTCAATGTACGAAGAAATTTGAGAAAAATATTTTTTAAATAAACAATTAATGGTAAAAAATTTGAATATCGCAATTAAAATCATGTTCATTTTGGTCGATAGCTATTTTACTGGCATTCAGCTGGACCAAGACGCCAGAATACTAAAACTAAAGTCAAGTTAGTAACAAGAAGCTTTTTAGAAAAGAGCAGTAGTATAGATCTAGCCTACATGTCTGACTTTTGTCCAGAGGTATTACCCAGCATAAAATCGGAACCAACATACAAGCGGTACTGGCTCCTGTAAGGGAAAACTACTATGCCACAACCTCAATTCTCTTACCCACCCATACATGCGAGATGTGGTTTGGAAGTTTTATGTGACTTTTTTCTTATTCTCTTTCTTTCTTTTTAATCACTTTTCTCTTTCTTTATTTTAATTGTTCTTCTTCTCTTCAATTTGCTTTCTGTTTAATTTCTATCTTACAAATACTCGCGCACAAACAGTACTGTATAGCATCAATACCTTTTAGATACAGGAGCAACAGCGTTACTAGTGATTACAATAACACAAAATGTGATTAGTATTATGAAATTAAGTTTGATTAAGTAAATCAATAAACAGATATAAAAATTTCAATAATGAAACGTCACAAATGAACAATAGCATTAAACAAAATGGCAAACATACATGTACATGACTATGCAAACATTCAACAAGATTTCTCAAAGTAGGTTTGGATGGCTGTGTGTTGTATTTCTTTTAATGCAGTATTTTCCAAAACAGCATCGACATCATCTAGTTTCTGAAATGTGGATTCATCAAAACCATTAGCAGTAGCACACTGACACAAAAGTTTCAGTGCACGTTTTGCCTGTGCAGCTGAAACAGGCAGACTACTTTCCTCTGCATCGTCCTCCGAGTCTCCTTGTTTCTCTGAGTCTTTGGCATATGCATCCAATTCCAGTCATTTGCTGACATGGACCGATCGCTTGATGTCGTCTTCTGTTACTTCATTACCCCTGCCTGCACTCGGCAGTGTCATGGATGGACAGGTAGTTCCACTTGTTTCCTGCATCAGGTTCTTCTTCGGCTTCTGTTGTGTCTATGGTAACTACTACCCATGATTCCACTAATACCCATGGTGCCCTGGAACATAATCCCTTGAGGGTAGAGAAGAGCACGCGGTTAGGAGAGCAAAAGTGAATCAGAGAACATTGCTGATCATGTAGTTGTGTTACTTTGTGTTGAAGAACACTTGAATTAATACAGATTTACTGCGTCTATTTTTGTTTCCTGACCTGCAGCCTCGAGCCAGATATAACATTTTGTGGACCAGAAATGTCTA
The DNA here is from genome assembly GCA_003991215.1 of Morbakka virulenta. NCBI lineage: Eukaryota > Metazoa > Cnidaria > Cubozoa > Carybdeida > Carukiidae > Morbakka > Morbakka virulenta. Next base: position 4,208,872 of record RDPX01000031.1, read on the forward strand.
TTACAGAAGGATCATCATCAAAGTGTGGTGGCGTTGCACACAAGCCAGAAACATTTACTGGCAGGAATGAATCGATAACCAACTACTTTAAGAGATTTGATATTTATTTGCGATTGACAAAGGTCACAGGAACAGACCAGGCAGATTTGCTACTTGGGTATTTAGCACCCACCGTTTTCGATGTGATAAGTAGAAAGTTTGAC